>MU834507.1:0-46510 GCA_029204225.1 Diphasiastrum complanatum | reverse complement strand
TCAGCTTCTTGTTGTGTCCGTCTTCTTTTCAACAAGCACAACAAGAAACGACCTACACCCAAGATTCAGCTAGACAAATTAAGCACAACATGGGATACTCAAGAGCAATGTGCTTGTTTAGAAGCAAATCATGAGATCAAGATCTAGAACAAGGACCTGGACATTGGCTCGCTTTGAATTCTCCTTCACACTAGACTTTGAATTCTACTACACCCAAGTTTCTCACAAGCTTGACATTTTTGTACATACAACCCTTTCCACTTTCTAATTCTACACTAGAATCAGCAAATCAAATATAGAGAAAAACAAAAAATATATACTTTCACCCTAGTCATCATTTGTACAAAAATTCTCATACATGATTTTGCATATTTTGTGAAATTTTTTCCACGTCTAGCTTTATGCATAGTATCTACATAAGTATAAAAGCCCATAGATTCAATAAAGAAGAGAGCCAAATTTGCTTGCATACCAAACTTCATAAATGCAAAGTAGATTTGGTGCATGAATCTAGATCATTAGGGAGCAAAGCTTAAAGCACCTATAGTATATTCAATAAATCTCAAAAATTTAAGTCACCGACTTTCGACTTTCGCACAAACTTTTTTGACCATCTTAAACGCATAGTATTAACTTTGCAAGGTCAGGCCAATAACAGCTACTGCATAGAATTAACTATTTTAAAGGTGTAGGACTGTTGAATAGCCAGTTTACCTATAAATATTTTTCAAGATTTAAGATTACTTTTTTTTGCATTGTCTATTGTTGTTAACACTCTAATGCTAGTGTCATGACTAACTAACAAGATCATGGAGCTCATATAGAACACGACTTACGTTCATGTTTATGAGTGCTTGAAATACATGTTGTAACTGTGAGCCAAAAGGTGGACTTCAGATTTTGATTTCATACTTGCAAATCTATCTGCCTAGAAAGAATTTTCTTTTAAAAGCGCTGTTTTGATTTAGGCGGTTTACCTATTTCACAATGCAAGGGAATTATACGTTGTTTTCAAAGTAAACCATCACGTGAAAATGTTTTGATTTGACAAACAGCATTGAAAGTAGCTGATTCTGCTCTAAGCTCAGCTTTACATCAATTGCTCAATGAATAGCCTAAAATAGCTGAGTTAACAAGCAAGATCAGAAGAGTCCCAATATCGGCTGTTTATAAAAATTGCAGAACAAAACAGTGGGTTCCAATCATGGTGAATTTTACCAGGAACCTTTTTGAATCATAGAAATAATGCTCAACAAACCATGAGCAATCTGTAGTTGTATCTTGAACATCCAGCAACATTTGCGTACAGAGCAGCGTGACTTGGTGTTTGCAACATGTGAGCGAAATTGGTTTTGTATTATATTCAATAACTTGATGAAACCCTTCCGGACTCGCTCACTTTTGAGCATATTTTTAGTGCACTCATAAAACATTGAGCACTTTTTTGCTATATGTCAACTGCTTGTGGGGATTGCTTGCACACCCCTACTAGCTTCTGAAATCCTTGATCTGGGAGAAATCCAACCAAACCACCGACTAATCTCACTTTCCATCAAAATTGCAATCTTGGGGACATCTCCAACTCCATACTTGACCCTGTTAGTCGCTTCTCTGAAGTCAGCCAAGTTGACAGTGGAGTGACCTGGCAACAACAACACACAAGCACAATTTTATTATTTTCGATATAATATTACAAGTGGCATCATATTCCTCTAATCATTCTTACAACTTTTAGATTTTTCAAATCTCTCATAAAGCAATAAGCATTATACATCCATCAAAGCATTATATTTTTCCTATGTAGCAAGTTGCAACTATGGCATGCAGAACTCAGAAAACCTAAAAACTCCATAGAGCACATGCGGTGATTATCGAAGTACCCTTCACAAGCTCAAAAATAATCCACAAGGGCAGACTATCGATCATGCTAGGAATATTGAGAAAACATTTGCTAATGATTCTCCATGAACTGTAGCTCTGTATAAGCCAAGGTAGGGACCCCCGGGGGGACGCGGACGCGCTAGGGGTGCGTCCAGGGGTGGATGCGTCCACCCTTCTTTCTTTTTTTTAAATTTAGTGTTATTTAGGCTTAAAAAATAAAAATAATAATAAAAAAAAAAATTGGACGTGTCCGACCCTGCGTCCGGGTCCGGCGGACGCCGGACACGGACGCAGATTGCCCGCGTCCGGCCCGGACCCTCATGTCTGGTACTACTATAAGCATAGGCTGTGGAGGATCTGAACCATGATATTACACAAAGTTCCTACTTCCTAAAAGAAAAGGTCCATAATCACTCTAAATGAACCTAGAGAAGTTAGTTGGAACATAAAGCAGCTACCGATAAAGGCGTTTCAAATGTAGATGTCTATGTAGTACTATAGCTACTTAGATTGTTGTGGTTGATTGTAAAAGTGATAATAATACTTATGATGATAAATGTGTTGGAATTTTAATTCCACTTCAATCATTCGATCCAGTTGTCACTGTATCTGTTACCACCTATCTCTTTCAGGTGTCCACGACAGAGTCCTAGACCTGGCTATTTACTCGGGAACCTGCTTCAACCTGAAGAAATACACGCAAGTTCTTGACAGGCTCGTGAACTATCGTCCATCACCGAACTATCGGGCACAGCCCACCATCCTTGATAGTCGAATTATCGAGTCACTACGAACTATCGAAGGGATTCTTACTCCGATCTATCGATGGCAGTTCACGACCCAAGGACCACCATTACTACTGTCGGGACTTCACACCCGCTTTATTGTACGATCAACCAACGTGTAAAATAGAGTAACTGCAATGTGTACATATACAGAGTTAGATGCTTATTCTAGGGGGGATGAAACGATCAGACAATAGATGTACCAATCTATCTGATTATAGGTATTGCACCAACGATACTCTTGTTGTTGTAGCCTAGCACTATCGTTCTTCTGGGTTTGTAATACTGATAAGTAGATTTCTTTACAACAATCCTATGTACATTCGATATTCTGTGTTCTTCAAATCGGTGTATAATGTGTGAATGGCTATTGCTGTTTTTACTTTCTGATTGTGAATTGAATGCTTGTTATCTCCTTGTATGTCTAATTGACAGAGTCGAAAGAGCTGAATCACGTCTGTCCTTGACGCCTTCAAATTCTGTATCTATGGTTGTCTTAAACACCTACCGACTCATCTATTAAGCGATTGGTTCTGTTGTGACAGATGATCTAAACACGGTGCTCTTAATTCAATAAGTCTTCTGCAGCGCTATCGAACGTGACAGTTCGACAGTGTTTTTTGACACTTTGAGCTGTCGCGATCTTTTTTTCTTTTTTTTCAACAAAATGGGGTGCCTGACTAATGGTTGTGTCAAACAGCAGAACGCTTATGCTTGTATGTTATAGGTAGTACAACAAAGGCGTTAAAAGCTCTAAGAAGAGTCTGTCTAAGGAATCTTCAGATTTTACGATATATGTGATGAAAGTAGAACTATATCATATATTGTGTGCAAGGGACCCACAACTATATCATGTGGACAAGGACATTGTGGTCAACGCAACTATATCCATGTTAGGTCAAAAAGATGATATTGTGGCCAAAGAAGTAGTCTCATTGAGGTAACTCTAGTTTATAGGCGGTGCACCTCACCCATTTTTTTGATGAGCCTCCATGGTCCAAAATACCTTGCTGATAATTTTTCACATTCACTAGAGTGCATTATCTTCGGCTTGGAAGGCACTCACAGAAACACTAAGTCACCAACTTCCAATTCCCTGACTCGTGTGCATAGCTTTCCGTTCATGCCTGAGCCTTGGAAAGGTTTTGCCAAGCAGCCTAAAGCCTAGAACCTGCATCTAAGTCAAAAGAATTGTAGTGCTTGTTACCCTCTGTGGAATACTCATAGTAACCAGATATGCCGGGTTGGTAACCATAAGTCAACTCGAATGGACTGATACCTGTGGACACATATCTCTTGTCATTATATGCAAACTCAACTAGGGGTAAATACTTTACCCAATCGGTTTGCGCCTCACTGACATTTACCTGAAGCATGTCCTTTAAAACCTGATTAACCCTTTCTTTGCATGGTTGTTTCTAGGTTTAGAGGTTTAGGGGCATTGTGGTAACTTTTGTTTTTTTTTTTTCCACCTATCCGCTTTGATTGAATTTTTGACCTTTTTTCAGGGTATTAGGATTTCTATAGCCATGACGAGGCATATGGGCAGAGGTTGATCTCTTGCTGGGAGACACAGTAGTTTTTGCTTGGACAGGTGGTCGCAAATGGCACTGTCTCTATTGCGGCGGTACCTTTTGCAGTACAGCGACGACAATCAAGTCGCATTTGCTTGGTTTGAATAGGCCAGATGGGAGATCCATGGGCATTGCCCCGTGCATGGCAATTCATGCACATGAGCAAGAGCACCTATTGAGCACATATGGAGGAGCAGCTGCGTACTATTGGCACAAGATCAAGGGCTACCATTAGCACTGCATCTTCTAGCACCAGGGTGGGTCCATCACGAATTTCTTAGGGGTGCGGATGCTTCCCGAGTTGGCGTTGTTGAGTCTGGAGAGTTTATTTATGAGCAATAAGTGCAACAGCCATTGAGGTGGGAGCGCAACATGTAGTGCAAGTGGTCACCGACAATGCCAGCAATTGTGTGGTCGTGGGTGAACTTTTACAGAGAGACTATTATGCCATTCTGTGGACCATGTGTGCAGCACATTGCATCGATCTTTTGATGCACAACATAGGAGGCCTCCCCTCGGTTTCCATCGTTACATCCAATGCCATCTTCTTGGTCACAGTTGTGACCAGGAAAAAGAGGGCCCTTGCCATGTTCAACATGAACAAACCCGCTGGATCTGAAGAAGCCAGCACCCAGCACTTTGCCTACCACTTTAAGGTGTTAGAGCGGTTGCTTCGGGTTCTTGACCTGCAGTGCACCAAATGGCAGCCAGCCTTGAGTTTACATAGTGCCATCGTAGCAGCGAGCCAACTGGCTTTGGTTCCAAAGAATCGTTTTTGGAGATAATTTCTGGCGACACGCTGAGCAGCTGGTTGAAGTTCTGCAGCCAGTGTACCACGTGCTGGGATTGATGAATTGAGAGGGTTCTACACGGCCTCATTTATGAGTTTATGGACCAGATTGGGGAGACCCTTCAGAGACCCCTTTATCATGAGCGCAGATATACTTTCTTCTAATCTATTTTGTGCATTTGTTTTGTATACGTATTTTAGCATTGTTGAGCTGTTTTTTCTGCAATAAAACGATTACTTTTTTGGTTTCTGTAGGATGTCAACTATTTGAGAAAAGTTGCTTGACGGGTGGAATTTCTTCCAGGAGCCCATATGCGCAGTTGCTCGTTTGCTTCACCCTATGTGGGCTACTGGAGGCAGACGCACAAACACCGAGCTAGTGGACGGTTGGAGGACATACATGCAGAACGTGTACTTAGGTTAGGGGGACAACCCCAGTAGGACTGTCTAATCCATCATGTTTTATGCACTAGTGTAATCATCAACAATTTTTGTGTGCTTGTGCTCCTCATTGCTTTCTAGAATTTGAACAATGTCCCCCATCTTTGTGTAGGTCATCGCCCCTTGTTGCATAGGATCGAGAGACAGAGGTTGGATTTTAAGCGTAGACATGGATGCTTCATTGGATCTCTGAGTCAATACGACGAGTTTTTGCCAAATCCGCTCACATAATGGAGTGCGGTGAGTAAATCCACCTCAGACATTACTGCTCTTTGCCACTTGCATCCTTGCTCAGGATTGTTCCGCCTCGGCTTGTGAGCGGAATTGGAGCACTTGGTCTCTTTTGCACGCAAAGAGACACAACAGCCTCAACATTCCCCAGATGAACAAGTTGGTTTATTGCACCATGAACCTGAGGCCAGATAGGCACATGCAAAGAGATGGTAAACTTAGGCAAGTGAATCTCAAGGAGTGCCTCAGATCCATATGCACTACAGCAAGCCATGCACACACCGAGGCTGTGGTTGATGATGAGATTTTTTGGAGTTTCATCGGGAACTAGCTGTTATAAATCCATAAATCATAACATGGATGGACAAACTAAGATTTGAACCCAGGACCTCCCTCATACCGGATGGGATGCTCTACCACTGAGCTATCCGCCCTATTTGATAGTTCTCTCTGGAGTGTGGATTGATATTTCCAACACCCTCCCTCAAGCCACACTTGGTTGGGGTCCTAGCTGTCACCTGCCCCACAACTTGGGCCACCTAACCATGGCTTTGACACCATGAATTGTTAGGTCTAACTTGGGTTTGATACCATGTTAGAAATCCATAAAACATAATATGGATGGACAGACTAGGATTCGAACCCAGGACCTCCCTCATACCAAATGGGATGCTCTACCACTGAGCTATCCGCCCTGTTTGATAGTTCTCTCTGAAGTTTGGATTGATATTTCCAACCCTAGCACGTCTTGATAAGAGGCAGCACAGGACCACGACATCCATGGCTAGGGTTGATGCAGAGGATGCAAGAGGGGATGAGGTTGAGGAGGGAGATGAGGAGGAGTTTGATGAGCAGGAGGCCCTAGATGTTACAATCCCTACTTACTGCAAACCTCTAGGTGCCGGTTAACCACAAGAGACCGAACGATTCACGTTCCACCCCGCCGTAGGACCTAATCCGGGTCCACCCACCGTGCCCTGGGCTGTGACCGTATCAAGCTGGATCCAACCTCCATCCTAGTCGGCGTCCCATACCACCGCCTAGGCTCTCAGCCATCTCCTGCGTCATGCTAGCAAATATCTTGGCCGTGCACACGCTCTCCATCCACCTCCTCCTAGGTAGATAGAATAGATGGCAACTGAGCCTTCCTCTCCTTGTATACCTCCAAGGAGAGAGACTCCAAGCCATGACCTAGATCCTGACACGTGGCAACCATGCAGGTTCACGAGTCACTGGTCAAGTCTACAGGCCCAGTCATCGTCCAGTCTCAAGTTTGGGTTTGGGACCCAAGGGAGTTGGGTCCCTAACATTGCCTTTTCCTTAAAAAATTCCTTATCTAAGGAAGGAATTCAGGGAATCTCAGTTTAAGGTCATGTTCCTTTTCCCAAGTATCATCATCCTCGGAACTTCCTTTCCAACGAACCAAGTACTCAGTTACCTGCCGGTTCCTGAGACCACGTTGACGTACATCAACAATGGCCTGTGGTTCAGTAGGTACAAAGGATGATAGGTCCTCCGGCTGAACTAAGTCCTCATGAGGCATCAAGTCATCCTTTCCACCAAGTCGTTCCTTTAAACGACTAATGTGAAAAACTGGATGTACCTTAACACCTTGAGGAAGTTCTAGTTGATACGCATTCCGATGGAGTTTCTTTACTATACGGTATGGCCCTGCGTAACAAGGTGATAACTTAGGACATTTTCTAGTCTTTAATACCTTAGAGTCTTTTAGGATTCTAAGATATACCCAAGCCCCCTCCTCGTAGACCCTAGGTTGTCGCTTTTGATTAGCGTAAAACTGGGCTCTATCCTGAGCCGTTTTTACATTTTCGCGAGCAACAAGCAACATTTCTTGCATATCATGCAGGAAATCTACTGTTGCCTTAACCTTGAGGCCTTTGAGGCCCACTGAAATGGGAGCCCTAGGCTGGAAACCACACCTCAGAGAAAATGGACTAAAACCCATCGCTAAGTGCTTTGCGCTGTTATATGCAAACTTTAACGCTTGATGGTCACTAACTATGGTGAACTGGGAGCCATATAAATAATGTCTCCAAACTTTTAGGGCATGAATAACAGCAAAAAGTTCCTTGTCATAGGTGGAATACCGCCTTTGAGCAGGGTCCAACTTCTTGCTTTCAAAAGCTGCCGGTCTACCATTCTGATATAGGACTGTGCCTATAGCATAGTCATTGGCAACCTTCAAGTACATACGGCTTGTTAGGATCCACTATGTGTAGAATAGGCGTTGTAGTTACACAGTATATGAGGTTCTCAAAACTCTGATTCAACTCTTCAGTCCAAGTAACCGGAGGACTGAACTTATTGTGCCGGCTAACTCTCTTAGCCCCCTGAGGACATTCGTCAAGGCCAATGCAATCAATGCATAGTTCAAGATGAATCTATGAAAAAACCCCGTAAAGCCCAAAAAGGACTTGACCTCCCGGATGGTTTTAGGGCTAGGCCATTCACGTACTTGTCGGACTTTATTTGGGTCAATTTCCAACCCATGGTCCGAAATAATGTGACCAAGGTATAACAACCTTTTCTGGAAATACACACATCTGGACTCCTTGGCAAAAAGCTTCTCCTGTCTAAGTAACTTTAAGACAGTCCTGAGATGCTCATCATGCTCCTCCAAGGTCTTACTATAGATGAGAATATCATCTAAGTAGACTATTACGAACTTTCCCATGTATGGACGACGAAGATCGTTCATCATCTGTTGGAAAGTCGCTGGAGCATTTGTCAAGCCAAACGGTAAAACCAGAAACTCATAATGGCCGTACCTAGTTCTAAACCCGGTTTTTTCAACATCCTCAGTCTTTATGCGAATCTGATGATACCCTGATCTCAAATCGATTTTGGTGAACAATATCCATGCATTTAACAATTTCCAAAGTAGAAAGCATATACGGAGCAGAAATATCAACATTTCCATTCAATTCTATGAGTGAGCCGTTATGTAAGAACGACAAACAGTGTGTTACATAGTTTTTCTTTTATCCTGATAGGCTTGAATCTCTATTGGTAGACGTGGGACTATCCCGTCCCAAACTTGGCTTTCTGCTCCCGTTGCCAGCTTCACCGTGTATCGATGGTCACTTTGCCTTGTTTCCAGCTTTAGCTTCTGCAACAAATTAGCATTAATAAAATTATGTGTGGAACTATCGTCAAATAAAACAGTTACGGCTTGGCCACCCACAACCCCCTTCATCCGAATGAGGTCATGAGGGCCAAAAACAGCCGTATTAAAACAACAATGCTCACACACAGAACTACCAGCAAAGGAAAGATCTACACTAGATATGCTAGAGTTACCTGGCGTCTTAAAAGATGCCCCTTTAGCTTTCGGTTTCTTTGGACATTCCTTCGCGACATGACCTGGTTCCATGCAATTGAAGCATAGATTGTCGCTTCTGGCTTTTCTAAAGGTTTCTTGGTCCAAGGTAGATCTTTTCTTCGATTTCCCTGAACCTGAAGGCCCTTCCTTTGCCTTATCTTTCGATTTCTTTGGAATGAAAGGCTTCTTACCCTTTGCGTCGGGCAAGGCACCAGTCTTAGGCTTAGCCATCATACGAGTATCATCGTAGATTCTGGTGAAGCGAACAGCATCCTCGAAGGTAAGAGGCTGGTTCCTCCTGACCTCTAGCTGGTAGTCTCTTGGTAACCCCAATATAAAATGCAACTTTACTAGCAAAGGATCTATTCTAGTTGCAAAACGAGAATAGACCTCCTGAAACTCTTGTAAATACTGATCCAGGGGCCGGTTCCCCATGTGGATCATTGCATACTGATGATAAAATTCAAAATCATCAAGAATAGGAAGGAAGGCCGCCTTAAAGGCCTTACAAAAATCCTCCCAATTCCTAGGAACTTCAAGCTTACCCCTTATATCTTGCCACCAGGTAAATGCTTTACCTCGCAGGTACATGACAGCGAGATTGATCTTGTTGTCCTCGGATGAATCGTGCATGGGAAAGTGCGAATTCCATCGATCCAGCCATTGCAAGACCGCCTCCAGGGTTCTATCCTTCTTTTCCCCAGCAAAAACTTCAGGAGTGAACAAGGGTTGATGCACCAATTGCCTTAGTTGCGTCAATTCCTTGAGATCCTGCTGATCCTGACTGTGCCTAGCTTGCAACAATCTGTTGTTGTAGATTGTTAATGGCCAGCATCAAAGCATCAGGGTCTAAAACAGAGGCAGATATTGTAGCATCTTTAGCAGGGGACATAGGCTGTGTGGTAGGAGTAGGCTCCATTTTTACAAGGAGAAGAGAGGTGAATTAAGAAGAGATGATAGAAGATCATGATGCCTCCGAGCCATAGAGATTTAGAGCTTTATTTCATATTATAGGACTTTATGAGTCCATTGTCCATCTATCAGACTCATGTACTTGGCCATTGGCCTAGTCCTTGATATATATTAGATCATTTATGACATTTTGATCATTCTCATGAAATGTGGATCATTTTCCATGTATCATATAGACCGTAATTACTTTCGAGTTTCAAGTTTTGCATGCTAACTGCTTCGAAGTTCATGTATCCTCATTGTTGTGTATGACTTGTTCAATACGTGTCACTGCGTCATATGATATATCTAATATCGGTTTCTAAAATAGAATTTTGTAAATGCTAGCCTCTATGTTAGTTTTTGGATGGTACTAGGTAGTTTTTTGGATGGTAGTTTGCTTGTCCCCTAGCCTTTTGATCATTCTAGACTTTAAATTTGGATTCTGCAAAAATTGTGATATTACAAAAAGGTTGCTAATGTTAGAATCGTATGATTCACAAATCGGAGTAGACTAATCTTATTAGTACTCACGCACAACATCAATCACAATGTGAAGAAGAGAGACTGCAAGAAGCTATGCTTCATAAACTGAACACTGAGATAACAATGGAGGTGGGCGACCATCTGCTCTTATAGAGACTGCCCATACTCAAAAGCAAAAGTTATCCTTCTACAATAGCAATTGGAATGCTAATTATGAAGTCTTAACAATAGAAATCTATGCTATCTTAGTTAAATAGATTTCTATACTATTCTAGCAAAATTGGTACTAGCTTAGGTACCTATACTAAAAATAGATAGTTCCTATACTAAAAATAGAAATAGGCCTTCTAGCACGCAGGCTGGCCTCTACAATTAATTAATTAACCATTAATTCCTAACACTCCCCCTTAATGGATAATTGATTATCAATAAGACCTAGGAGTGTCCTGATTTTCATGACCAAGTCCTTTTGTGCAATAGATCAACCAGCTATACTTATCTATAGGACCATCAGACTTAAACTTGGTTCTATAAATCCAATTGCAACCTGCTGGAAGTACAACAAGATCCCATGTCTCGTTTTTCATAATAGAATTGTACTCCTCATCCATAGCAGTCTTCCAAACTTGTTCCTTTGCAGCATCTTCATAAAATAAATGATCCTCTGAATCCAACACTGAAGCCATAAGTGCATAATGTGTTTCTTCACCATCTTCACAATAGTTGACACTTGAACGTGTCAATCTCTTAGCTCCTTGTTGACTCGATTCTCCCTCATCCAACATTTGACTATCTTTTATAGTCTCAAAATACCATCTTGGTAACTTCTTTGTAGGTGACGTAGAAGGAGAATATGTATCAAATACTCTTGACCTTTCCTTCCGTTTACCAAGATCACTTGTGTACTTACCCTTGGTACAATTTGTGTAGAAGCTGTATCACATGGACCTGTATCTTCCAAAACATCATCTATAACAAGAGTTTTTGATGAAGGAGAAAATACATCCTCCTCATGAACTTCTAGGTTAGAAGACTCACTTTCTTCAAACACAACATCCATGCTCATAATCACCTTCTTACTGCTAAGATTATAAAGGCGATATGCCTTCTCTTCCTCATCATAACCCAGGAATAAACACTTGATTGCCTTTGAATCAAGTTTTTGACGATTATCTTTAGGAATATGAGCACATGCAATACAACCAAAAACTCGTAGATGATCCACTTTAGGTTTGATACCTGTGAAAGCTTCTTCTGGAGTTCGATTTAGAACAGCTTTTGTAGGACTTCTGTTAAGTAAGTAAACTGTTGTACTAACTGCTTTGCCCCACAAATGATTCTTGAGGTTCTTACCTCGTAGCATGCTTCGAGCACTCTCCACAATAGACCTGTTCTTTCTCTCGGTTGAAGCAAATTGTCTCTTGATTCCATGTTCTTTGCAGAATTCCTAGAACTCTATAGATATGTACTCATCTCCCTTATCTGAATGTAGAATCTTGATTTGCTTTCATGTCTGCTTCTCAACAAGTGATTTGAACTGAGTAAAGAACTTAAAAGCTTGACTCTTATACTAGTATATCCATACTTTCTTGGAACAAATACCATGAAGTAGGATGCTCCCCCTATAGAATCAGTCTGCATGGGACCACATAAGTTTGTATGAACAAGCTCCAAGATCTCCTTGGCTCTATATGCTCCATCCTTAGGAAACTGCATACGATGATGCTTGCCCATAACACATCCTTCACAGATTTTTTCCGAAGATACAATATTAGGTAATCCTATTACCATATTATTGTCTTTTAGAACCTGTAAGCTTTTATAGTTCAAATGTCCAAACCTTTCATGCTATATCTTGCTCTCCATGCTATCAGAAGCTACACAAACCTGATGATCCAATGTAGATGCATCAAGTTTATAAAGTCGACCTTCCAAAGATCTTGTGACCACAACTTTGTAACCTTTGTTTTTGTCTTTGATAAGACACTTCTGATCATCAAACTCAACTTTCATGTTCTGTTAAGTGATAGCAGAAACTGAAAGTAAATTCTTCTTAAAACCTGGAACATAGATAACATTCTTAATTTCTCCTATATCCCCTACAGGTAAATGTACTCTCACTGTACCTTGACCTTTGATGTCGTAAGAAGAATTGTCTCCAAGCTTGACATGTGAATTTAAACCATTGTCCTCAAACGGTGTAAACCACTCACAATGTGGTGTCATATGTTGCGTTGCCCACAATCAATGTACCAACAGTCTTCAGAGATCTCTAATGTTGAAGTTGAGAATAACTCATAGCATCCCACAACTTCACTTTTGTCTTCGTCTTCAGCAAAGTTGCCTGACTGCTTCTTGTCCTGGATTGCCTTCTTTTTCCTGCACTCAAACGCAAAATGACCATATTTGCCACAAAAGTAACAATTGCCATTTCTCTTTGGATTGGACTTTGAATTGTCTCATTTTTCCGAATTGTCTTTGCCTTCCTGCTTCTGATCCTTTTTGCCTCCTTTTTTTTTGCCTTGATTCGTGGTAAAGAAACCCGTACCTATACTAAAAATAGAAACAGGCCTCTACAATTAATTCATTAACCATTAATTCCTAACAGCTAAAAGGCTTTTAGAAGGCTCCTTCATAACTCGTACTATGATTGACAATTGTATCATTGCAAAGAATAAACTGGAGTCTGGACTGTAAGGAAATCAAACACCATGCATCAATAATCATTCAACATTGATACTACATAGTTTGATGGCATTTAAAAGTACTTTGAATTTTTCCACCCTACACATACATTGAAAAAAAACAAAAACAAAAACAAAAAATGGCACAACGTTCCGTTCAAGAACACTCCAAATTTCTAGAACCAGTTCCAAAACGCTATAAGAATGCAGCGTTCCAAAATGTAGTGCATCTATGTTGTTGTACTATACATAAAATTTGGCATCATATGAATGGAATTTGGCACCATATAGATAGTGTCGCCAAACCTTGAGTGAATGTATGATTGCATGCAAATCTGTCGGGTACCTCTGTTGAGTAGGAATTAGCTTTTTACTTTCAAAAGCTATTGGCCTTCCCTCTTAGCTAAGGAATCGTGATGTCACTAGCATCAGAGCACAGATGCAATGGCTACTACCTTCTTCAGTGCCTCAAAATTGTCCTCAATGTCCTTCACCCTTATAACCAAAACGTTATTCCCGCATAGTTGGTCCGTCAATGGAGCAGCTAGCCAGCTATAGTTCTCGACGAATCTACGATAAAAAAAGCATAAACCCAAGAATGATAATAGGTGATGAATATAGGCAACCAAGGTCAACTCCATGTTGTAGCCGCCTTGGCTGGGTCTACAACAATTCCCTCTGCCGTCACTATGTGACTGAGGTAAACCACAACTCGGTGATCTTATCATTGGCATACAAAACATTTTTTGCAATGCCCTAAATATTGTTCCTAAATGCTCTCTACATCTAGAATCAACTTACTGTAGACTAAGATGTCATCATTAAAAAAACCACAAACCTACCCAGATAGTTTCTGAGTATATCATTCATTAGCATCATGAATGTCGTTAGAGCGTTAGCCAATCCAAAAGGCATGACTCAAAACTCATATTGCAAGAGCATACGAAACGTCATTTTTGACACATCAGGCTCCCCGATACGGATCTGATGATAGCCATTCTTAAGATTGATCTTGTTGAACAAACTTGCACCATGCAATGCGTCCAAAAAATCATCTATTCACAACATATGATACCTACGCTTTATTGTGACCTTGTTCAAGCCACGATAATCTACACACATCCTAAAAGATCCATCTTCCTTCTTCAGAAACAAAATTGGCAAAATGAAGGGTGAATAAAGGAACCTAAGATACTCATCTTCACATCTCTTCCTCCAGAGTCAAAGAGCTCTACAACTTCATAACCTACAAGCTTCTTCTTCATCCTGATAAACTCGGTATCCAAGAACTGATATCTCGCTGACCTAGCCTTGATGGAGAAAAAACAATGGTGCCTGGGGTCAATCCGATGCACCCTAATCATAATCGTCTTGGTGTGCCTAGTATCCTCTAGCTCATTAGTGCTGACTGGCATAAGTATCTCCATTGGTCTTTCAGACAAGGCTGCATCTAATGCATTTTCTTCTTACCCATCCGCTAAGGACATTGTCCATGTACTTTGAATCCCTTTGCCTATTGTAAATTGTAAATTGTAAATGGCTAAGTCACCGACCTATGGAGACAATTGTAAATTGAAATGTAAATATCAATTGTAGTGACCAATTCTGAGATGGCTAAGGGGATACTGGGTCTTATGAGAGTCTGTTGGACTGACTTCCTAAGAAGTAGGGAGGGTTGACCAGTCAACAAGACACGTGTCATATGCTCACTGGGACACTTGGTCTAGTGCACGAGTGACACTTGTCGAACGGTCAATGGATTGGTCAACAAGACGTGTCATATGCTCATTGGACACTTGATCCGAGTGACACGTGTCAAACAGTCTACCAACTAGCTTGCCTATGTGAGGGTACTGCCAAGTGGCAAGTATCAACTGTGCATGCAGTTTGCCATGTGTCAGGGTTAAGGGGTACCCTTGAGGGGATATAGTGTGAGCCTTGCCAGGCATTCCCTATCTTATTCCTATGCAGCTATGGTTGAGAGGAGACTTGCAACAGAGCTCTCATGTTTGCTTGTTGATCTATAGGTCTTGTGAGCTTGTGCGCAACATTCTTTATACAAATTCTTGCCCAAGAAACAATAGCAAAGGGATTCACAATTGGCACGATCTTTCAGCTCAAGAGTAACACTGGCTTGCTCATATGCACATTGAGATCTAGAGCCGGCTTTGCGCTTCATCCCTTGCTGCAATTGTACTACCACTGGCTATAAAAAATTTCTTAAGCCCTAGCACTAAGTACCAACTGTGGCTTGATCACCTTCATAAATGAGGCAGTTGCAATGGCCTCCTCAAAGGATTTACATTCTTCATGCAAAACTAGGGTCGCAAATCCTCTCGAAAACCGAAGATGAACTTATGAATCTGCATCCATTTAATTTTCATTACGAATTTTCATCAGAATTTCATAATACATATCTGCATAGACCTGAACCGTAATATATTTTTGTCTATGCCGTTGCCAAGCATCCACAGCTCTCACATGCACGAGGTAGTCGAGGAACACATCGGGGTGCATTGCAGCTTCCGCCACCACCAGTCCGCCATGTCCGTGAGATGATAAACCACCTTATTGACCTGCCAAACCTCATCTGTACAGGAACAACGCAAGTCACAACAGACAAGGATGTATGCTTCCTAGTATACACAGTTCCACAAAGTAGACCTTGAAAAACTTGGTGGTTTTTGAGATTTGAAGGTAACAATTTCAATAGAACCTAATTGCAATTCAGAAGCAAAGAGAATGCTGGTTCACCACAAATGTGCTTGAAACTGCCCACAGATGCTTGTTGATTTCCTGACTGGGGTGCGCACTACGCTGGATCTGCCTCCTAAAAATGTTTTTTTTTTTTTGGTACAAGTAATCAACGATCAACTATGAAAGCTTGAGAAACTTAGCTATGGAAAAAATTACATACAAGGAGAATTGCATAAGCACCTCACACCACCAAAAGTTAGAAGAAGAAATGAATTGCTAGAGAGACAGAGGAGGGCGTGGGTCCTCCAAGTCCCTTGTGAGGCAAGCACCTCAGGTACATGCATCGAAAGTCTAGGTGTCAACCATAGGAGTGAGCTACTTGGCCGAGTGGGCCACTTGCACCAATTTACTCAACTTACAAAAGGGGGTCTCATGTATTTAATTAATAGCATGCCCCATGAGTTATGTACAAAATACAACTTACTTAGTGCCTAGCCAAAGGGGTAAAATAGGCATTACTCTTCAACACCCCCCCCCTTAATAGCAATTTTATTCAAACTGACACCCAACAAAGTTCTGAACTTTTCAAACTTATCTTTACTAAGTGGTTTAGTAAAAATATCAGCTATCTGGTCGTTGGTGTCGCAATAAACTAGCTCGATCTCCCCACTGTGCACTTTCTCCCGTATGAAGTGCTGGTCCACCTCTATGTGCTTCGTCCGTGCATGATAGACTGGATTTCTCACAAGCTGAATGCAACTTTGGTTATCACAATGTAACAATGTAGGTCTTACTTGAGCAATCTGCATGTCCTCAAGTAGACAGCGTAACCAAATGGCTTCACAGGCGGACCTCGTAGTCGCCCTGTACTCAGCTTCGGTAGATGATAGAGCAATAGTAGGTTGCTTCTTGCTGCACCATGATATAGCCCCTGAACCTAGGCTAAAGCGATAGCCTGTCGTCGATCTCAAGATCGTCTCTATCACCTGCCCAATCAGAATCTGAATAACCTTCCAGCTGAAGGTCTCCATCATCAGTGTATCCAATCCCATAAGTCATCGTCCCTCTCACATATTGTAGGATCCACTTGGCTGCCTTCCAATGTGCTTCAGTAGGCTTACTCATGAATTGACTTGCGATCCCAACCGCATAAGCAATATTTGGCCTGGTGGTAGTAAGGTAAATCAAGCTGCCCACCAATTGACAATAGAGAGTCTCATTTGCAAATGCTGGACCATCATCTCTTGGTGGCTTGTTGCTTGCATCCATGGGTTTCATGAGATAGTACGCCCCCCTTGCTGATCTGGGTGGGACCGCACAAATCTGAATGCACAAGCTCAAGAATGCCCTTGGCCCTGGTAGCTTTTCCCTTTGGAAACCTTTGCCTCTGTTGCTTTCCTAGTGCACAAGCCTCACATGTATCTGAAGAAGACTTAATGCTAGGAAGATCTACTACCATATTGTGCTTGTTCAAAACTTGTAAACTTGATAGCTCAAATGACCATACCTCTCGTGCCAAAGCTTGTCTTGATTAGAATCCCCTGTTGACAAGGCCTCTTGGCTAGGAATGGTTGCGTAAAGCTTGTAAAGACCCCCTTCTTGCATTCCCTTGGCTACCACCTTGAAGCTTTGATCATTGTCTTTTACCAAATAGGTAGATTCGTCAAACTCCACCAGCATGTTCTGTTTGGTAATGGCACCAACAGATAGCAAGTTCTTAGCCAATCCTAGTACATGCAACACACTCTTGATTACCTTCACCTCACCTGATGACAACTGCACTGGAACTGTGCCTTTGCCCCTCACCTCATGTGTAGAGTTATCTCCAAGGCATATCTACTGACCATCTCATGTCTCCTCATAGGTGTTGAACCAATGTCTATGAGGTGTCATGTGCTTTGATGCTCCAGAATCAAAGTAACATCCATCGGATTTAGATGATAGGGCTGCGGTGAATAGATCAAGCCCACCAAATTGCTCCTCCTGCAAATTTGTCAACAAAGTGACCTTGCTGGTTCTTTCCCTTCTTCTGATCACTTTGTCTCTTCCTGCATTCAAAAGCGAAATGCCCATACTTGCCACAATAGTTGCAGTTGCCCTTCCTCTTGGGTGTGTAGATGAGGAATGGGTGCTTGACTCCTCTCCAACCTGTAACTTGGACACCTGCTGCTCCAAGCTTTGCTTTGAGTTCTTCCTTTTGCCTTTGCCTTTCTTCTTCTTAGAAGCAAATGCATGTTTTGGGATTATCTTCCCTTTCAGAAAGATTCTTCCTCCTCATCTCCTCCTGTAAAAGAAGACCACATAACTTCCCAAAGGTTGGGAGTTTCTCCCTAGCAGAAAGGGACATCACATAGTCTTGATAGTTGAATGACAAGCTATTCAAGACTATGGGGACAATACTCCTGTCACTTACTGTCTCTCCAACTAAAGCAAGCTGGTCCATAAGGTCCTTGACCTTTGTGATGTGATCAACAATTGTTGCACCTGCTTCCATCTTGAGAGTATGTAACCTGTTTTGCAAATGTGAGGAATAATGTTGTCCTTGACAGAAAGACTGATCAACCTATGAGCTTTTTGTCTCCTGTTTATGTAGTCCTTCAATTTAGGATCAGATGTTGGTACAACCTCTCTACATGCCATCAACTCCCAGCAATTCCTGTCCATCAAGATGCTAGCCATCTTGAACTTCCACACTCTATAGTTTGTGCCATCAAGTTTGCTAGATTCACCCAACAAACTCTCCCCAAGACTAGCCATGCTATAATTTGTGCTCAAACAGAAGCTCAACCTGAAAAAGATCAGAAAAGAAACAACTTCCAGCAGCTAGGTTTTGACCCCAAACTAGGGTATGTAGCCACTTGAAGGCAACCCTTTAGCTCCTGCTTTTGACTTTGCCACTTGGTATGGCCTTACTAGCACAAAGCACTAGGCCCCACTGGAACAGAAACCAGAAGCCCCTACAGAAAGTGCACCCTACTTTTGTGTAAGCTCCTCCAGAAAGACTTCCCAAAACTCAGCCAGAATTAAAAAGTTTTTGGATCATCCCGATTCCCACTCTCCTTGCCAATAGCTCTCCAACAGTGCAAGACTCAACCTGATCTGACTCTGATAGATCAAAAGCTCCCTCTTTCAAGATTGAGATGCTTGTAGAATATGAGAATCTTTGCAAGAATCTAAGCACTGAAGTTTCTCTCACTCACAGACTCACAGGCGGTTCCAGGCTATTTTCCAGTGAGGGCACGATTCCGATTCATTTTAGGTTTAGAAGAAATTGGAGCTTCTTTTCTATGATTCAGACAAAGAGAAGAAATAGGCTCTCTATTAGGAATAATGAATAGGTGACCACCACAATGGAAGAGTGACTCTAGATCTCCACCCACTATCCTGTACCTGGCTCTACACCCACAGGCCACCATATAGGACCAGTGCTAGGCCTCCAGGAGACCATGCATTCCTCTCACATGCACAGTTGCGCATGTGGATGCCCTTCACATGCATACTGTACATGTGGGCACATAGGTCCTACCTAACTTTAGGGACCCACCCTTAGTAACTAAGGGTGCCCTACAATTAGTGGCACTCCCTATGGATATAGACCAAGCCCTCTAGATCCTAGTACCTAAGGGTTATTATCCCGAACTACGGGGCTGAGTGTCACCCCGTCGGGACCCCTTAGGGACTAATGAGTCACCTGTATCCTAGCCATACACTCTCCACTGCATAGAAGGTCTGTTGGGCAAGTTGACGGGCACACGAGAGCCGATGCAGGTAAAATTTATCCAGAATTATCATTTGTAGGTCAATTGTGAATCGTCATCTGTTACTCGTGCAACATGTTGTAAACGAAATTAGAAAATTATGATTTGTGACGTGAATTGTGAATCGTGAGTCATGATGTATATTTGTGCAGGTCAATCCAGATGAGATTGATATCACAAAGGTTCCAGAACTACCAGCCGTATCTAAAGAGGAGCAGGACGTGTATAGATTCCTCTATGAGGATGCTCTCCTATCTTTGCGTCATGCACACTGCACGCATAGATATTAGATGATAGATTTATGTTAGAGACCCAACTCCCTTGGGTCCCAAACCCCAACTTGGAATCGAGCGTCGACTGGGCCTGCTGACTTGACCAGTGACTCGTGGACCCACATGGCTGCCACTTGTCGTGACCTAGGATGTGTGCTTGACTTGGAGACTCCTACCTTGGAGGTATACACGATGAGGAGATCTCACTTTACCATTCATTCTATCTACCTAGGAGAAGGTGGATGGTGAGCGCTTGTGCACAGCCAAAATGTGAGCTAGCTTGAGGTGGGAGATGGCTGATGGCTCTAGCAGTGATATGGGACGTTGTTAGGGTTGAAGGTCAAATCTCGCTTGTTACAGGTCATAGGCAAGGGCACGGAGGATGGATCTAGATTGGATCCTATGGCGGGTTTAGATCGTGTGATGTTCAGTTCCTAGTGGGTAACCGGCACCTGGCAATTTGCGGTAAAGTAGGATGTAACATTTGGTCTTAGAGGCACCGTATTCCGTGTACAGGTTTGATCGATCCGATGATGGCAAATTATAAGTTTTTTGTATTCTAATCATAGCTTAGTTGATAAAGCCCGAATTCAGCTTTTCTCTGCTTTTTCCTCAAAATTTACAGATTTCAGTTTTTTTTCTTTTTTGTAAAGAAAAAAAAACACAATAGCAGCCTCAGCGCAGGCAACGCGGACTGCCACGTGGCAGGCGGAACCTATAGCAGCGGCGGCCAGCTGCGAGACTGTAGCACAGCTAGGCTGTGCAGTAGCGCAACTGCCTGTGCAGCCTGAAGGGCCTGCGTTGAGCCGCGTTGGCTCATTGGGGTGAAGCAGGGCTGCCCTCTTTCACCAGTTCTTTTCGGATTGTAAATTGATGAGCTAGAGAGAGTTATCTCACAGTGTGGTGGAGCTGGTTGCAGACTTGGCGATATCCTGAGTGCCATCCTCCTTTATGCAGATGACGTGGTACTAGTATCTCCGATCAGAGAGAGGCTACAGAGGCAGCTGGACTTCTTACAGGGCTTTTGCACCAGATGGGAATTGGGGGTGAACATTGCGAAGACCAAGGTTATGGTCTTCAACACTTCTCGAGCTTTCATGCAACGTCAGGAGCTCACTCTCGATGGACAGACCTTAGAGGTAGTTTCTTCTTACACTTACTTGGGGATACTTTTCTCTGGTCCTACCTTCAACATGCGACAGGCAGCTACCACTCCACTTGGGAAGGGGCACTCCTCCCTTGTTCAGCTAGAGCAGTTTTGCTTCAGGAAGTCCATTCGAGATGCTCGCAATAAGTGTAGACTTTTTGATACTATTGTCACCCCCATAGCATTGTATGCAGCAGAGACATGGTGTACCGGTCTGCCCTCATCATTGGGCCAACATCTCACAATTACAGACCACCATGTTAGCTCGAATGATTCGGGCAAAGCCCTCTGTTCCACACGAGATCCTTCTTGCAAAGTTTGTCGTTCCACCCATTCAGATAGATGCAACTTTCCAGCTTATTGTGTATATTCAGAGAGTCCGGGCTCTTCCAGATGCATTGTGAGATATACACAGATAGCACTTGCTTCATCACACTACCCTCATGATCAGGAATACAGGTTGTCATGGTTCTCTCAAGCATCCCACTTCCTCCTTGAGTCATTTGATATTTCCATTGCAGATCTCCCCTCGGGTACTCATCAGTATACCTGACGCTTCTTATATCGGGCATATCTCAAATCGTACTTGGCGGCGATAGCTTGGGGTTAAGCCAAGCTATTACCGGACGCATTTTATGGAGCTAGACATAGCAGGGTTCCCAATTCTGCCACACTATCTAGACTCCGGATTATCACACAGCCTCAAATTTATATTGGGACAGCTCCGCGTATCATAACATTAGTTGGCTATTGAGACTAGGAGGTTCCATGGTATATCCTAAGAGAGGAGCTATTATAAACCTACTTACTGCAAACCTCCAGGTGCGGTTAACCACAAGAGACCGAACGATTCACGTTCCACCCCGCCATAGGACCTAATCCGGGTCCACCCACCGTGCCCTGGCCTGTGACCGTATCAAGCTGGATCCGACCTCCATCCCAAACGGCGTCCCATACCACCGCCTAGGCTCTCAGCCATCTCCTGCCTCACGCTAGCAATACATCCTGGCCGTGCACACGCTCTCCATCCACCTCCTCCTAGGTAGATAGAATGGATGGCAAATGAGTCCTCCTCCCCTTGTATACCTCTAAGGAGAGAGACTCCAAGCCATGTGCACTCCTGGATCATGACACATGGCAACCATGCAGGTTCACGAGTCACCGGTCAAGTCCATAGGCCCAGTCATCGTCCAGTCTCAAGTCTGGGTTTGGGACCCAAGGGAGTTGGGTCCCTAACATTCCCTCTTCCTTAAAAAATTCCTTATCTAAGGAAGGAATCCAGAGAATCTCAGTTTAAGGTCAAGTTCCTTTTCCCAAGTATCATCGTCCTCAGAACTTCCTTTCCAACGAACTAAGTACTCAGTTACCTGCCGATTTTTGAGCCCCCGTTGACGTACATCAACAATGGCCTATGGTTCAGTAGGTACAAAGGATGATAGGTCCTCTAGTTGAACTAAGTCGTCCTGAGGCATCAAGTCATCCTTTCCAGCAAGTCGTTCCTTTAAACGACTAATGTGAAAAACTGGATGTACCTTAACACCTTGAGGAAGTTCCAGCTGGTACGCATTCCGATGGAGTTTCTTTACTATACGGAATGGCCCTGCATAACGAGGGGACAACTTAGGACATTTTCCAGTACTTAGAACCTTAGAATCTTTTGGAATTCTAAGATATAACCCAAGCCCCCTCCTCATAGACCCTAGGTTGTCGCTTTTGATTAGCGTAAAACTGGGCTCTATCCTGAGCCGTTTTTACGTTTTCGCGAGCAACAAGCAACATCTCTTGCATATCATGCAGGAAATCTACTGCTGCCTTAACCTTAAGGCCTTTGAGGCCCACTGAAATGGGAGCCTTAGGCTGGAAACCATACATCAGAGAAAATGGACTAAAACCCGTCGTTGAGTGCTTTGCGCTATTATACGCAAACTCAATCATTGGAAGTTACCTTTCCCAATCCGACTGTCTTCTGGAAACATATGCCCGAAGCATATCTTCCATAGACTGGTTTGTCCTCTCTATCTGAGCATCCGATTCAGGATGATCTGATGACCCCAAACTTAGAGTGGTCTCTAATTTTTCAAAGACCGCTTGCCAGAATTTGCCAGTGAACTTAGGATCTCGATCACTAACAATGTCATTCGGCAAACCAAACTACCTGAACAACTTTTTCACGAAAAGTTGTGCAAGTTCAGAAGCTTTGACAGTTTGCTTGGTTGGTCTGAACTGCGCCATTTTAGTTAACCTATCAACTATTACCCAAATGGCATCATTTTGCTTCCCTGTCCGAGGTAGCCCAACCACAAAGTCCATGGAAATACTTTCCCACTTTCTTTCGGGAATTTCCAAGGGCATTAACAAACCAGCTGCCTTAAGTCTTTTAGCTTTGTTAACTTGGCATTGCGCACACTTGCGAACATATGCCTCCACCTGACTTTTTAAATTTGGCCAGTAAAAGTTCCTTTTTACTAAGTCAAGTGTCCTTTGAGCGCCAGGGTGCCCTGCACACGGGCTGTCATGACATTCATGCAGGATTTGGGCCCTTATATCATCATTTTCTGGCACACAAACTTTTCCATTCCGGAAAAGTGACCCATTCCTAATAGAATAGTCTTTTTGTATCTTGTCCTGAGGAGAAATCTTGGAATCCTGCATTCCAAGCTCATCACTAGATCTAGAAGAACCTGCCAAGATGTCTAGCCAAATACGACCGAAGTACCTATCGGTCTTACACAAATCTCTTAAGGACAGATACAACTCAGATTGGATCTCAGAAAAGCTTAACTCATTAACCTCTCCAATCCGGCTTAAGGCATCCACGACACTATTAGAAGTACCCTTCCGGTACTCAATGTCATAATGAAATTCTTGAAGCATCTCTGACCACCTGGCCTTTCGACCCCTAAGGTCGACTGCATCGTTAATATACTTTAACGCTTGATGGTCAATAACTATAGTAAACTGGGAGCCATACAAATAATGTCCCCAAACTTTCAGGGCATTAATTACAACGAAAAGTTCCTTGCCATAGGTGGAATACCGCCTTTGAGCAGGGTCCAACTTCTTGCTTTCAAAAGCTGCCGGTCTACCATCCTGATATAGGACTGCGCCTATAGCATAGTCACTGGCATCCGTTTCAAGTACATACGGCTTGTTAAGATCCACTATGTGTAAAATAGGCGCTGTAGTTACACAGTATTTGAGGTTCTCAAAACTCTGATTCAACTTTTCAGTCCAAGTAACTGGAGGACTGAACTTACTGTGTCGGCTAACTCTTTTAGCCCCTCTGAGGACATTCGTCAAGGCCAATGTAATTAATGCATAGTTCAAGATGAATCTATGAAAAAACCCCGTAAAGCCCAAAAAGGACTTAACCTCCCGGATGGTTTTAGGGATAGGCCATTCACGTACTTGTCGGACTTTATTTGGGTCAATTTCCAACCCATGGTCCAAAATAATGTGACCAAGGTATAACAACCTTTTCTGGAAGGACACACATTTGGACTCCTTGGCAAAAAGCTTTTCCTGTCTGAGTAACTTTATGCTCCTCATGCTCCTCCAAGGTCTTACTATAGATGAGAATATCATCTAAGTAGACTATTACAAACTTTCCCAGATATGGACGAAGAAGATCGTTATTAATCTGCTGGAAAGTCGCTGGAGCATTTGTCAAGCCAAATGGTAAAACCAGAAACTCATAATGGCCGTACCTAGTTCTAAACCCGGTTTTTTCAATATCCTCAGTCTTTATGCGAATCTGATGATACCCTGATCTCAAATCGATTTGGGTGAAGTATTTTGCACCATGCAATCGATCAACCAGTTCATCCATTCGTGGCAAAGGATAACGGTCCTGGTCCAAGGTAGATCTTTTCTTCGATTTCCCTGAACCAGAAGGCCCTTCCTTTGCCTTGTCTTTCGATTTCTTTGGAAAGAAAGGCTTCTTACCCTTTACGTCGAACAAGACACCAGCAGTCTCAGGCTTAGCCATCGTACGAGTATCATCGTAGATTCTGGCGAAGCGAACAACATCCTCGAGGGTAAGAGGCTGGTTCCTCCAGACCTCTAGCTGGTAGTCTCTTGGCAACCCCAGTATGAAATGCAACTTTACTAGCAAAGGATCTATTCTAGTTGCAAAACGAGAATAGACCTCTTGAAACTCTTGTAAATACAGATCCAGGGGCCGGTTCCCCATATGGATCATTGCATACTGACGATAAAATTCAAAATCATCAAGAATAGGAAGGAAGGCCGCCTTAAAGGCCCTACAAAAATCCTCCCAGTTCTTGGAACTTCAAGCTTACCCCTTATATCTTGCCACCAGGTAAATGCTTTACCTCGCAAGTACATGACAGCGAGATTGATCTTGTTGTCCTCGGATGAATCATGCATGGAAAAGTGCGAATTCCATCGATCCTGCCATTGCAAGACCGCCTCCGTGGTTCTATCCTTCTTTTCCCCAGCAAAAACTTCAGGAGTAAACAAGTGTTGATGCACCAATTGCCTTAGCTGCGTCAATTCCTTGAGATCCTGCTGATCCTGACTGTGCTTTGGTTGCATATCCACAATCTAATGTTGTAGACTGTTGATAGCCAGCATCAAAGCATCAGGGTCTAAAACAGAGGCAAATACTGTAGCCTCATGAACAGGGGACATAGGCTGTGTAGTAGGAGTAGGCTTCATTTTTACAAAGAGAAGAGAGGTGAATTAAGAAGAGATCATGAAAGAGAATCAAAAGCTACTCAAGGAAGATAGATACAAGGCTACTCTTGCTGTCTCTTCACAAACCAAATGGTATTGTCCACGGTTGCCAAGAGGAATAAGAGAAAGCAAAGAGAAGGATGCACCACCACCTCCACCTCTTTTCACACAAAACAGATGCATGGCAGAGGCATACCTCCCTCTTCATGCCATCCTGCCATCTGCCAAGTGGCCTTGCCTTGCCACCTAGCCTCCACCTCAGCCTTCTGGCCTTCTCCTAGCAATCTGCCACGTGGCCTACAGCCCCCCCCCCCCCCTTCACTTTTTCTTGCTTTTCTTCAGATGGTCCATCGCTAATAAAAAAGGACAGATCTGGAGAAAACGTTTCATGTGAGCAGGGAGGGCCCCGATTTCCCTAGTCAAGGATTAGAAAGAGAGCGGAATAGGAAAACGCTGCCTGTAGACACCTATCCGGGCCCAAACAGTGCCACGTGGCAGTTTCCTACTCATTTCCTAGTGGAGCATCGCTGGTCAGACAGCGATCAGAAGTTTCAAGTTTTAACACGCTGAGGAGGGCCCATCGCAACAGATCTATAACTGAATCTGAGCGGAACAAAGACAGAAAGGACCGCCACCTGTCCTTTCCTGGACAGTGCCACGTGGCAGGGCTTCCATGGGCACCCACAACTGTTTTCCCTAAACTTTTTTTCGTCAAAATTTTGAAAAAACAGCGGGAAGAAGAACCTTAGAAGATGCATAAAAAAATGCATTTTAAATCCATTTTGAAATCCGTCAGAAGCACCGAAACTTACAAGAGAAACTCTACGGATCAACGCACCTGCTTTCAGCATGCAGTGGCTCTGATACCATATGTTACAAACTTACTTACTGCAAACCTCCAGGTGCCGGTTAACCGCAAGAGACCGAACGATTCACGTTCCACCCCGCCATAGGACCTAATCCGGGTCCACCCACCGTGCCCTGGCCTGTGACCGTATCAAGCTGGATCCGACCTCCATCCCAGACGGCGTCCCATACCACTGCCTAGGCTCTCAGCCATCTCCTGCCTCACGCTAGCAATACATCCTGGCCGTGCACACGCTCTCCATCCACCTCCTCCTAGGTAGATAGAATGGATGGTAAATGAGTCCTCCTCCCCTTGTATACCGCCAAGGAGAGACTCCAAGCCATGTGCACTCCTGGATCATGACACGTGGCAACCATGCAGGTTCACGAGTCACCGGTCAAGTCTACAGGCCCAGTCATCGTCCAGTCTCAAGTCTGGGTTTGGGACCCAAGGGAGTTGGGTCCCTAACAGGAGCGGATCTACCAGTTATGTTCCTTGGATGAGGTGGAGTCGGAGGAGCACTTTATCCTTTAGGTGCCCTGTATACTATGAGATCAGAGGGAGATACCACTATTTGTTTCGTGACACGCTTGTCACACTATGATCACTCAGATCTTATGAGGACTCTCGATGAGTTGCACTCATGATACGAGAGATGTTTCTACTGCAACAGGACCTATGTCAGACAGCCCAGCAGAGTCATCTTTCTCAGCCTCAGATTACCTCCTCCTCTAGGAAAAGGCGGTGATCGACGACATCTTTTAATTCTAAATAAGCTCTAGATAGCGGCTTACTGATGGATGTATGAAGAATGCTAAGAGAGATATGAAGATACCAATGTATCAACTTTAATTCCGTATGCTCTAATACAACTGTAAGAAAAGTAGCAATTATTTTTTCACAGAGAACACGATGCGAGTTCGAATAAATCAAACTAATATCAGTGTCTTCAATCGTGATTTTATCTGATCTATGTATAATAGAACAATATTTATTCTGACTGAATATGCGTGCGGAAATTATATGCGGAAGTAAGATACTATATGCGGGAGTACGAGACAACTCAAGACCATTTAGACAATAAGAAACTATTGATCAAAAACGAATTTTTAGGGGACCTTGAATCTGATGATGATGATGATGATGACGATGATGATGACGATGACTTACCTACTCATAGGGATCAGAGATAGCGTCCCACTCATACTCATGTCGCAACACGAGCTACTCGACCTATCACGAGGAGACCTCATCCTCCTAGACGACGTCAGCAACTACCAGTGGTCCTTCATGTTGCAGCTCGTATTACATCTTTCTATAGCATCGACAGGGCAGGATCGGATGATAGTGTCATACCTCATTCATAACACTTAGATACTTAGCCATACATATGCTCCCAGATGTTTCATATTTCATATATCATCACGTTTATTTCAGTTCAGTTCATAGTATTCAAATATGTTACTTCTGTTTCTCTTTCGGAGACATTTCATATGCTCCCACTGTTACCACATACTTGACAGGTACATTTACTAGTCTTATATACCTTTTGGCATGGAAAAGACATTAATAAAGCGCTCTCTCTCTCTCTCTCTCTCTCTCTCTCTCTCTCTCTCTCTCTCTCTCTCTCTCTCTCTCTCTACCACTGACCACTAACTATAGCAGCTAGTTGTATAGCTAAGACTCGTCCTGTTAGCTCTAGAGTTCGGTAACTTTGGTTTCCAGATTGGCGATCCAAATCTGTTAGAACCGGATGTCCGATTAATCATGGATCAGACATGAAACATTACTTGAATGCTTATAATGTACATTGTAGGTAGTATGTACTATGTTGACAACCTAATTTGTAGAATATAGATTCTGAATTCATGCTTGGATACCTTTAAACCAAAAAAATCTGCAACTTGCCCGATTCGGCCGATTTGGTTTCTAAATGGGCAGTTCGCATCGGTTTGAACCGGTTGAATCGGGCTGATTCAATTGGCTGATTCGAATCGAACATGAAACTATAGTCCCAAAACAATAACTAGTCTATGAAGACTTCGTAGAAAAGAAAAAGGTTAATTTTGATAGAGCCACTTCATCAAGAATGATCCAAGGGAGTGAGGAGTTGGTTCAAGTGGTTGACCGCCTTCAATACATTTCACCTCGTGAGGGTCCAAATATCCCCTCCCACCCCTTCATACACAATATCCATTGGATGTGATCATCCTTCTTTAGCTCAACTACATATATGACACCAAGCCTGGCATATTAGCAGAGCCACATAGATCTTTATAACATGAATCTCCTACCACAATGGGGCAGTTAGTAGTTCATCTATAATTATACCAAAGCCCCAACCTGGCTAATCTTGATTTTGATGTAAAATGATTCATCTAACAGCCATTCTTCGTTTGTGACAATCATCATAGACAAATGAGGGGCTTTGACCATTTGGCTCCACGTCATAACAAGAACATTGCTCAGAGATATGACTTATCAAAAAGGGTCTACATAAGCATTGACATGATATAGATAGAGATACTTTTGGCGCTGTATATGTACTCATATTTTGTTGAGCACGTTGAGTTGACCCATGTTTTTGTCACAAGCTCTGAGATGGGTGCTTATGCTTCATAATTGTTGTTGGTTTGCTGTCATTCAATACGGTTCCATGTGATTTCATTTCACATAATACAGAAATAGAGATGTTCGATAAAGAATCACTTAATGGCCCAAAATTGGACCGCACTCCTCTTGAAACTCTGAGCAAACTAGGTAATTGGATTGCTTTTGAAAACACCTTTAATCTGATACCCATATTGGCACCCAAATTAAAAACAAAAAACAAAAAAATTTGCGTTCCAGGAAACCCTAATGGGATTTCCCAGATCACGTTCCGGATTGCGCTCCAGAATGGAACATGCAAACATTGTGTTAAACATTGACCATAAAAATATTTGCCTATTTTAGATATAAAACAAGCATACCTTGTCGTGCAGCTAGCATTGCAGCTTCATTCACAATGTTTGCTAGATCAGCACCCACAAAACCTGGAGTACTTGATGCAATAGCTCTTTGAATTATTTCAGCATCTTCTGCTACAGGAATACCACGCATATGCACTGCCAGAATTTGGCATCTGCCCAAAAAGTCAGGTTCTTTCACAAATACTTTCCTTGAAAAACGACCAGGTCTGCAGAGGGCTGGATCAAGTGACTCTGGTCGATTAGTGGCTGCAATGACAACTACACCCATCTCCGATTCGAACCCATCTAGCTCAGTCAAGAGCTAAAACATCATGCAGAAATAAGCCTCATAAGAATTACCAGAAAATGTCATTTTCAATAGAATATCAAACAGCAGCTTGAACTTAAAAAATATATGTTCAGCATTCACAAACTAATCCAAGCACAATGCAATTATTATTGTAGAATGCCAAATAGAGCTACAACTATACCTGATTGAGGGTTTGATCGCGCTCATCGTTAAAGCTCCTTCCACGCTTACCACCAACAGCATCAATCTCATCCACAAATACAATTGAAGGTGAACACTTTCGGGCCCCAGCAAATAGATCCCTCACGCGTGCTGCGCCCCTTCCAACAAACATTTCAACAAACTCGCTTGCAGATGCAGCAAAGAAAGGAACTCCTGCTTCACTTGCAACTGCACGTGCCAAGAGGGTTTTTCCTGTCCCTGGTGGACCAACTAGCAGTATCCCTTTTGGCAACTTTGCTCCTAAGCTTTTGAAAGTGGATGCTCCTTTTAAACAAGATACAATCTGCAAAACAAAGAGTTGCGACCAAGTGAGCCAATTGGTCATAGTTTTTGCTGATTAAACAAGTACACATTGCAATTATATTCTCTCTCCATAGGGCTTGGGCCCTGGTTAGTAGCCACTGGCCAGAGGCATGACATGCATAGATTCAGCAGTAAAACAATCAAATTCATTATTCTAACGGTTAGTTACAGTTACAAGTCGATTCGAATGGATTCAACTTTTTTGTTTGGCAATTCAAATTTTCCTACTGCAGAATGATTCAAAAAAACGTTTTCTTTTCAAAATTTCAAATAAAATGTGAAAAATTTCACTCTGAAAAATATTTCTTATAATTTGATTGAAAATGGTTTCAGGGGTTTCAAATCAGAATTCATTGTTAGTATGAATTGTTACTCATTGGAGAGGCAAGACACTAAACATCTTATTTTTCCACCGAACAATCAAAACCAAGAGAATCATCTCCTACTTACCAAACATGTAACCTTGCTTTTTACAATGTACAAACTACAAACCTCAGGTCACTCAGGCATTTAAAAAAATGTGCCTCAAGATGTTATCATTGCGCAACACACATTTGGTTCTACACTGTGAAAATCGAGATGGAAACTTCATTTTAACCATCGCTAAACTAGTTCCAAAGATTACAATTTGCCACCAATGCTAAAGTTTCAAACTGTTGCACCACTTGAAAACTTTCAATGTAAGGGACAAATCATGACAAACTACAAAAGTCGAAGACAGATTACACCAAACGAACAACAAATTATGAAAATTAAGGGGCTACGCTCAATATCGAGGGCAAGTAGAATATAGGTCAAGGGTTAAGCAAGGCAACAAGTACTAACATACACAACTTCACTTCAAGGTATGCATCTTTGAACATTTCGATTGCAACAATAACTATTTACTTTGTCTTCAAATTTTTACCCACAAATTATAACACAAAACTTTGTAGCCTTTAAATGCTACAGATAAAAACTTTTGCCCCTCTACATGTTATGCTTAGGAAGTTTTCATTCAGACATTTTATTGAAAGTTGGATTTTCACCTTGCAACTTTTGGTTTGGCATCCGAGAGTTGTGTTCATTCATTAACTTGATGTTGCTTTTCTCACACTTTCTCTCAGTCATTACTTCTGTGTCTTTGATTTATAATATAAATTCTCGTGAATAACTGAAAAAACAAATGCCAAAAATCAATTAGTTATGCGACAAGGACCTAATTTTAATACCTTCAGTAAAATACATGTTCAAAAAGTTTTGGATGCCATCATCTAAACGAGTCATATTTATCATGATTATGTTTTCTGGAAAGTGAAGCTGCATGGTTTAGCCATAGTAAAAACATTTACCCTTCGCTTGTTGTACAGAATGTGACCACACTCTAGGCAGAAGTGATTCATCTTCTGGGGTATTCAGGGTCAAAGGATCGGCTACAATGAATTCACTATTAACAAAAATAGGATCGGACGGAGAGATAGCTATAGCAACTAGAATAGAAGGTGAAGGAAGGTGAAGGTGGATCTGAAATGGAAGAGGAAGACGAAGCAGATGAAGAGGACGAAGCAGCGTTGGAAGGAGGGGCAAGAGCCCCTTTACGGTGAGGCATCTCAGGCAGATGAAAACTTGAATCTCAGCGATGCTACCTCAGCGATGGAGGTCAGCACTGGAAGCAGTAGAGGTCAGTACCTCAGCGATGGAGGTCAGCGCTGGAAGCAAGTGCTAGTGGAATGGAGCATCGCTGAGGCAGGACAGGCGCCTGGAGCAGGCAGGAACAGGCGTGATGGAGCAGCTACGCTGGCTCTACTGGGGATGAGAAACAATGTAATGCGAGCTGCTGAAGGAGGCAGAGGTAAAACAGGAGTGCGCTGCTGGCGTCGTCTAGAAGACGGTCAACGAGATGTGCGACCCCTCACGGTAGCTCGGGTAGCTCGGGTCACAACATGACTCTGTCTGATGCACTATCTCTGAAATCTCTGTGTGAGGGCGTGTGTCAGTTGTGCAGTGTGGACTCTGGATCTGTCCAAGGTCTCCTCCTGGGGAAAATTGATGTGATCTGGAGCTGTGGTGCTGTATGACTCTGCAGATCTGTCTGACATAACTCCTGTCGTAATAGGAACATCTCCTGTACCATAAGGGCAACGCAGCACGGATCCTCATATGTGATGAGTGAACGTAGTGTGACCGGCATGTCTTGGAATAAGCAATGATATCTTCCCTCTAATCTCGTAATAGATGGGGCATCGGAAGATGAAATGCTCCTGAGACTCCACCTCATGTAGAGAATATAACTGACAGATCCTCTCATCTCTAGGAATACCTTGGAACCGTTCGGTCTCAATCCCAAGTAAGTGTCAAGAGGTACGAAACTGACCCAGTATGAACCTGAGGCTATGAGATGGTCCAGAAGCCAAATAATGTGGTAAAATAGGGAACCCAACTATATCCAACTCTAAAAAACGAGTCCAATAATAGTCATGTTTGACCCCTAACTGGCCTCGCACAGATATGCTCTGTATATAACATGCCTGATAAACTGGTGCGTACCCGACGGGAGGTCTGTGATAAAGATACCAAATGTCCCAAGGAGGTGTGATGCCTGAGAAAACCATGACAATCAATAACCTTGATCATGAAGATGATGGGAAGAGGTGAGTGCGGCCTGTGTATATCTCTACTCAGAAGCCAAGAATAGCTGGAGTCGCTAGATATATGTGACAAGCAAGAAAATGGCCTCAAGCTGGATAGGAGGAACTACAAACTCAGCCTGAATAATCTTATGGGGGACAGAAGGCTTAGGTCGTATCATGCATGATAACATAGTAATTTGTAGCTGAGAAATACCAGCCCAGCTAGATGAGGTGAGACCTGTACACCATGTTGCTGCTGCATATAAGGTTGCGGAGGTGACAAGTGTATCAAAGAGCTTACACTTACTCGGGGCGTCTCGAATGAACTTACGGAAACAAAATCGCTCTAACTGGACAAGGGAGGCATGTCCCTTCCCAAGTCGAGCAGTACTTGCTTGTCCCATACTGAAATAGGACCAGTAAAAAGCGCCCCTAGATAAGTGCAAGATGAAACTATCTCCAAAGGCTGATCGTCAAAGATAAGTATCTACCACTGCATGAAAGCCCTGGATGTGTTGAAGGTCTTCGCAATGTTAACCCCTAAACCCCATCTGAGACAAAATGCATGGAGACAATCCAACTGTCTCTGTAGACCCTCTCTAGTCAAGGAGACTAGAATCACATCATCTGCATATAGAAGGATGGCAATCAATAGATCACCCAATCTGCATCCTGTGCTGCTACGCTGCTCGATGACCCACTGTAGCTCATCTATATATAGGCCAAAAAGCGTAGGGGACAGAGAACACCCCTGATTCACCCCAATGGTGCTCAAAATCTGCCAGAAATTCCTCAATTGGATCGGAAACATCCCATAACTCTCTCGTAAAGTGCCATGACTGCCAAGATAGTTTATGTGGAGAAATCCAAGTCTCGTAGTCTCTGAATGAGTAAGGCGCGTAGTAGAGTAGCAGGGCCTGAACCCTGCCTGACCCATAGCATATAATCTACTGAATTTTGCCTCGATGCTCATTGCTGACTGGACAATGTTACCGTATAGCTTTGCTATAACATGTCCAATCATGTCCGCCACACTGCTCGATGACCCACTCCAGCTCATCTATATATAGGCCAAAAAGCATAGGTGACAGAGACCACCCCTGCTTCACCCCAATGGTGCTCAAAATCTGCCAAAAATGCCTTGATTAGATCGGAAACATCCCATAACTCCCTCGTAAAACTGCTAAGATAGTGTTTGGAAAAATCCAAGTCTCGTAGTCTCTGAATGAGTACGGCGCGTGGAACAGAGTCAACCTTCTTGAAATCCACAAAGCGGCAACAGACTCGCTCTCTCCTATGTCTGGCGGCCCCAATAAGAGCGCGAAGTGCAAAGATATGATCTGTAGTAGAGTAGCAACGCTTGAACCCTGCCTGACGCATAGCATATAATCTACTGGATTCTGCCTCGATGCTCATTGCTGACTAGAGAATGTTATCGTATAGCTTTGCTATAACATGTCCAATCATGTCCGCCACACTTCTCGATGACGCACTCCAGCTCATCTATATATAGGCCAAAAAGCGTAGGTGACAAAGAACACCCCTGCTTCACTGCATTGTGAGCTCGCGAGGATCGGAGATCGAAAGATTGGCTCTGGCTCCCTTTACAGTAACATCTAAAATGGTGCTCAAAATCTGCCAGAAATGCCTCGATCATATCAGAAACATCCCATAACTCCCTCGTAAAGTGCCATGATTGCCAAGATAGTATCTGTGGAGAAATCCAAGTCTCGTAGTCTCTGAATGAGTAAGGCGCGTGGAACAGAGTCAACCTTCCTGAAATCCACAAAGCAGCACTAGACTCGCTCTCTCCTATGTATGGCAGCCTCAATAAGAGCGCGAAGTGCAAAGATATGATCTGTAGTAGAGTAGCAGGGCCTGAACCCTGCCTGACCCATAGCATATAATCTACTGGATTCTGCCTCGATGCTCACTGCTGACTGGACAATGTTACCGTATAGCTTTGCTATAACATGTCCAATCATAATGGTGCGGTAATTACTAGGATTCATGGGGTCATTCATGGATGGGATGAATGATATTGGTGGACCAAGAAGATGGAAAACCGGACACAACAGCATGATTCAGAAGGGTGGCCACGATAGGTGATAATAGGTTAGCAACATGGACAGATTCAAGATCGTCGAGATCTCTAGCTTTATGGGTCTTCATTCTCTTAATGGCCGCTAGGACCATGTCTGAGGTGAAGAAGGTGAACTCGGATGGACGAGGGAAAATCAAAACTGAAGAATCCGTAGGTATGGTATGAAGTGTGGTGGCGTAATTAGTCCAAAGACGTAGGAGGAGGTGGGGCGCGGGGAGTGAACTCACGCCAAAAGGTGCTTGTGGAAGAACTGTAGAGGAGGTCGACAAGACATTTCCCTTTGGAATCCTCGTAGGTACGCCTTTTATAGCGAAGCAAGCGATGGAGGGAACGAAGGGTGGAACGGAGGAGGTGTGGGGATGTATACGTGCAAGAGTTACAAGAGTGTTGGGAGCGGCATTCATCATCAAACCAGGGAGCGTATGGGGTTTAGAGGGTGTGGACTTTTTGGTTAATGAGGTTTGGAAGGATAGGCCAAAGAGAGCGGTGTGGAGTGATGTGGTGAGGAAGGAGGCTTGTGATTTTAATGGAACGTCATGTGGGAAATGGTGGAGTAACGAGACTAGAGACTCTTGATAGAGTGGTCTACAGAGGTGGTCAAAAGAGTATTTGGGTGCACGATATGGTATGGAATAGAAAGGCAGCTGTGGTGTCAAAGTGGTGCTAAGACTGAAGGATAGAAAGGATTGATCGGAGAGAATACTGAGTGATGTGCAAATCAGAGATATGTGGAATGGAGGATGGTGACCCCATGAGGTAATCAACAACATTGTGGCCACCACTATGAGGGTGACATGTATACCTGCCAAAATTAGGCCAGCAAGCTAGGCCATTATAAATGGCTAGCTCATGAGCTTCACCTAGCTACAGTAAGCACTCCCCATAAGTAGTAACAGGTCCCAAACTGTCATTAGATGTCCTAGTAACTCCTAAGTCATCTCCATCAAGTGCCCGTAAGCAAAGACAATCAATAACATCATGGAAATCCGACTGTCGTGAGGCTGTCCTGGCACTAAAGTCCCCTATGAGAAATATACGTCGCGCTCTGCATATCTGACAACATCCATAGAAAGATCCAGAAAAGGTGAACCGGTTTTATCAGCAAAGGAAGAGGACTCTGGAGGACTGCGATGAATGTCGCTGTTGAAACCGATGTCGTGTCTATCAACATGGAGCCAAATGTAACGTGCATGTTCATCATGTCTAACAAACTCAATGATGGGCCCCAAGGACTTCCTATATAGGCAAGCAGCTCCGCGTGAACCTCTCCCGGTCATGGATCTAGTCTTTGATGATTTGAAGCAAATTAGCAGGGTGGCATTATCTCGTGTAGTTCTCCAAGCCGTATCCAAGCCATCAACATTATGCGCTAGTGTAGTTTCAAGAAAATGCTTTGCCTCTTCAAGTGCATTTTGGCTGTCCGTAATGCCGCGTACCCTGATGTTAAGAGATTTATGTGCTCAAGATTTTTCTTCGGAGAGAGTAGCAGAAATAACGGATGAAATGGGAGCACTCAGTTTATTAACTTTCTTTAACATTGTTGCCCAAGAGAGGGTTTCTTCGCGATGCTGAGTGAACTTTGACTCCAATTCTTGAATCTTCATTTTAGTGTGAGATGGAGAGCCCTGCTTCTCTTGTAAACATATTTCAAGAGATTTAACTCTTTTGTCCAAAAGGCCTTTTTCTGCTGTAAGCTTCTTCACTGACGCCATAAGAAGTTCCACTTCACTTCGCAATGCTCTGAATTCTCTCCCGAATTCTTTCAGAGCCTGCCAATTTGGGACGAATTGATCCCTGATCTTCGAGCTGCTGTAAATTGTGCGTGGAACTGGAGTAGCCAGTAATGGATTAGGAGTGATTGAAGGTCCAGGATTAGATGACGTCGATGATGATGAAGAAGAAGAGGGGGGGGGGGAGGGAGGGGGGTTGCTGCCAGCCATTTCCAGCAGCGGGATGCTGCTGCGCGGCAGCCACAGAATGCAAAATGTATGCTGCTGCACAGCATCCATAGAAGGTGGAGGGGGGAGATGGGGTGAGGGGGTGGGATGAGGAGGAGGAGATGGCGGGGGAGGGGGAGCCCACCGGCCCATAGGGAGGAGGAGGAGGAGATGGGGATGGAGCCCTAAGCAACCATGGAGAGAGAGAGAGAGAGAGAGAGAGAGAGAGAGAGAGAGAGAGATTATGTTGAATAAAGCTAGTAAGCACCCTGAAATTGTTAAAACAGGTCAAATTTGGCCTTCAAAAAATGGCACACGCACGCCTTCTGTTATAAGAAACATTCCCCTAGCACATCTCACCAAACCATTTCCTTGAGGTGTTTCCTAAAATGGTTTTGAGTTTGAGGGTCTAGGGTTTAAGATTGGGAGAAATGTACAATTGAAAGAAACATGTCTCCCCCTCACTATACTGTATATGTTAATAGAGCTGCTAAAATGAGTTGGAAACATCATCAAGCCTAGAACTTACCTCCATCAATTCCTCTTTGGCGGCATCTACTCCAGCAACATCATCAAATTTAACAAACAGAGCTTGCTTCTTTCGTTTCCGCGATGAACTGCTGTTCATAGAAAGCTGTCGATGTAGGAGAAAAAGCAAAGGGCTGAGAGGAATCCACAAGGTCAATATTGTGATAAGCAAAGTCCTTAATGTTGCACTGACTGATTGAGGAGCTGAACTGTATGTTACCCTGCTGTCGCGCATCAATCCCAAAAGAAAACCCTCATCATACTTTATCCTTCGAGTCGCAAAATGCCATGCTTTTGATGGCACTTTGATCGCCTGCCATCCCTTAGCTTCCCGTTCCTCCGAGACTGGATACTTCTGTAGCATTTGAGGTTGCTCAATCAAAGTGTCTAATGATTGATTGCCTTCCTGATCATCTTCTGTTTCCCGTGCACTCTTCGTCGCTTCACTGCTGATAACCCCTCCCGCCTGCGTCGAATCGCCAGGTGCAAGGTAACCATCCTTTTCTGCACGTCCATGCTCAACAAATGGTAGCCCTAAATTTTGGCTTCCTTCAGCTATCACTGAAGACCTGTCAGCCCTCAAATTCATTGCATTGTCACTGTCACCTGCTACATTGAAGTAAATCAGCCGTGATCCTTCTTCAAACAAAGCACTTGTAACCCTACCTGCTTTCAGATAGCTCACAAGATTCGAATACGGCACTTCTTGTGGAGCTGAAGCAGCCGTCACCCTCAAATACAAAAACGAAACCCCAATAAGAGAGAGCATTAAGCCCAACAACCCAATCTGCCTCCAATTCTTCTGCAGAGACTTTAACCAGACCCTAAAAATGGTGAGAAAGGACCATTTTCGTGCATAGCGCCCTAGAAGCCTGACCCTAGCACGCCATCTTATGTCCAATATTCTCCTCAAAAAAATAGACTTGTCTGGATACGTAGTTGTGGCATCACATCTCCTCTTGTGCAAAACCCTAGATTGATCTCTATTGCTCTGTTGGCATCTCCATTTTCTATACTTTTCAGTTTCAAAGCATTCAAATCCTCTTTTATAAGTAATTTTTGAAGGATTAGTGGCAACTCCGGAAAAACATGGCTCACATTTGACCTTGAAGCGTGGTCGATTTGTCCCCGGACCCTCCACAGAAGAGCACACCCTTGTGGATACAAGGTCATATGCCCTTATTCTGCTTTGGGAAACAGTGTATTTTGCTGCCTTCTTCAATGGGATGCTTGTGTGTGTGTAACAGTAAATAGAAGTGCTGCAATGAAAGTTGAAGGAAGCAGCCGGTGTTGAGAGATTGAGAGGCTTGTAAGCCATTTGGTAGCTGCTATGAATAATGGCTATGTTGGCCTACTGCCTCGCGGCCATGGCAAGAAGCTTTTTCCTGCCTCTCCTGGAGCTGCAGTAGCTGACCCTAACACATGTTGGATCAGCGCCATGCCCTTCCTCTTCCTCTCCTTTGCCTGAAAAGCTATTTCAAAACAAACTCCTCCTCCTGCTCTTCTTCTTGCTCTTTACATAATGGGACCCAACCCTTCCCCACCACACATATTATGCCCAAGAAAAAAACAGACTGATGTGGTATTGTACAGAGAGACCTCATATTATTGTATTTTTAATTTATTTAACCCAACAATTCTAGCATTATGGAAAGCATTTGTGACATTATACAAGAATAATATGATCAATATATAATAAAATTTTAGAATGTGTACAAATTTATTTTGTAATAATATACAAGATACAAGCGAAAGAAAGCTCAATGTATTGTGATACAACTTTTCTCCTTTTGTCTTTTAGAAGATGAGTTTGGGCTTTAACATAGGTGTAGTTGATTCAAAAATGTTCTATATCGTAAACAAAACTTGAGAAAAGAAGTAGTGTATTTATGTTGGGTTGATTATTACTTTGGAGGTAATTTTGTTGAAATGTGATTTCAATGATCATTGACTTTGTAAACCGCTTTGTAAGATGAGAAGCTTAAGATCATGTTGATTTGATAGAGATGGGGTAGGAAAACACAAGAAAAATATTTGTTACTAGCTCAAAGCAACGATTTGCCTACAGACTAGATGCAACTATGTTATGCAAAGAAAAACTTGGAGATAGATGTAAGGAAACGTCAAAGATACTTGGAGAGCCAACATATATTTCAAATATACTTTCTTCGAATGCATGTGTGTGAATCAATCTTAAGGTTCTGTATTTATGTATTTATAAGGAATGAATATTGTTTGTTGACTTTTTAATTTGTAGCAGTCGTATAGTGGAGAGTAATCATACCAATATGCATAAGTTGAACCAAATTGGCATTCATGATTGTTGCAATCTGTTTGTATGTGGTCAAGTTTGGAGTTGTATAAAGTTGTCGCCTTTTTGAAAATATTTGTAGCCCATGTTTGGACATGAAATTTTGAAGTAGTTGTGTAGGTGAACTAGGCTTTAGAATATCAATATTTAAGTCGCATCTTATATTTGTAAGAACATATGTGGTATTGTTTGGAGCACATTGTGGAGAATTTGCAGTAGCGATTTGATGTTTGCTTTTGGATGCTTGTACGTAGCTATTATGTACATGTGGAATCGTGTGCCTTCATTGAATATTGCATGTGTTATTTCAATTGTTGAATGTTGTGGCTTTATGGAGTATTTCTTTCAACCTGTAAAAAATGCTTCTTTGTACTCTCAACTTATCGATTTTTCTAAGCTACTTTTAAGAACACTTCGCATTATCTATTGCTAACTAATTAAAGCTTGATTAAACAACTGTATTATTGAGCATAAACATTGTAGATATAGAACCAACCAGTGAGACATACAACAGTACATGCAAGGATGCCAAAATATTTTTACACATATGCTTAGCACTTTATGCTCAATCTTCATATTGTTCTTTTTCTAGGCTTGTACACTACTAAAATACGTTTACTTACATCAATCTTTTTGTACATTCATCTGTATTTTAATATAGTCTGAATTCATCAAATGTTATTATATCATGTGTGAAGGGTTGATGGTGTACTTTCATGGTGATGCTATTTTTATTTTCTGTTGTGAATCAAATGTTCCAATTCTCGTAATGGATTGAGTCAAAATGCAGAAATATGGTTGTCTCTAACACCTCAGTCTTTCTGTCATTATGGGTGTCCTTGACACCTTTCGCTCAATCTAGTGTACGTTCTGTTGTGGACAAAAGGCAAAAATCGAGATAAACATTCATTAAGGAAAGTTGTTTCAGTTCACCTCTCCCAGCAACATGTTTAGTAGCATCCTTATTGTATCCAATTTCATAACTAAAATTCTTACATCAATTCAACTCATGCTAATCACAAAAGTATATAAGAGACTGGTTATCAGTGCACACCATAAACTTGCTCACAAAATGCTCTCTTTGTTAGTAGTGTATCTTGTCTAAGTGTTGGATTATTCTCTTTCTTACCAATCGTCTAATCAATTTTAATCTTCATCCATTGTTTATCCAGTTCTGCGAATTTTCCCGTGTGTTTACACAGTCTGCAAAATTACAAGTGTTTTTCACAGTCTGCAGAATTACACGAAGTTTAACGACAATGTCGCATTTTTTGCCTAACAAAAATCTTGTGTAAAAATGCAGTGTCGCCTTTTTTCATTTTTTGCCTGACAGAAATCTCGTGTAAAAATGCAGTGTCGCCTTTTTCGCATATTTCGCCTGTCATACATCTTGTTCAAATAACGCATTTTTTGCCTTTTCCAAAGAGCCTCAAATTTTAAGAAAATGACTCTGGCAAAGTGTGGGACAACCCTAAATGAGATTTAAGAGCACCTTTGGCTTTTTCGCCATTTTGCGAAAAACCCGACAGTGTCATCTGTAAGCGTTTGAATAGTTAGCTCTCTCTCTCTCTCTCTCTCTCTCTCTCTCTCTCTCTCTCTCTCTCTCTCTCTCTCTCTCTCTCTCTCTCTCTCTCTCTCTCTCTCTCTCTCTCTCTCTCTCTCTCTCTCAAGTCTGCGAGCTTGAACACTCCTGAGGATTCTAGCTCACTTCTTAGAGTTGTTTTAGAGATTGCTATTGCGCTACTGCTCATCGGCATTGCGCTTTGATTCAGACTTTCATATTAGTCGCTCAGAGATAACATAGAGTACACGGCTTCAATCCGTAGCCTATTGTACTCATTTACTTCTGTTTCATTTTGAATCAATACTATTCCTTATTGCGTTCAGTTTCGTCTTAGACTATATGTGTTTCTGTATTTCTTCGCGACTAATTATTTGTCTGATAATTTTCGATGCTTAATTGTTTGGCTACGTAATCACTGTAGTACTTACGATTTCAAAGTTAGTTACTATAAGTTCAAACGTGATTTCTATCACTATTGTCTTGTTTGAAATTGATAGGCATAGTCATGCATTGGAAAGATGAAGATAGTTTATTCCGCCATGCACGAAAGGTTTTCTTTCTAGACACACGAATTATTTTCATTCGTTTCTTTTTGAGATAGACCTATCTTCTGCACATACCACTTTCCGACGTGGTATCAGAGCGAAATCATTATTTTTTATTTGATTCCAATATGATATCAGAGCGAAAGCTCTAATACTTCGTATCTTTTGCGATATCAAGTTGATATCATACTCTTCAGTTCTTTTCAACCTTTCAGTATCAGAGAATTGATTTCTTATTGTTGGGATTACTACATCTTAGCGTCATCGATACAATCGATAGACTAAGTTCCAGATGAATTCTCAAAGTAAAATCGGTCTTATCGTAGACAAGCTGAATGGATCCAATTATCATTTGTGGAAATTTAAGATGAAGACCTTGTTAATCGCCAACGAATTATGGGATGTTGTCACATGTACAGAAGTAGACGACGACTCAAAGTAGAAATCGAAGGATGGTAAAGCTTTCGCGCTTATTATCCTCAATATATCAGATACACAGATCGGACACATAGCTGAAGCCAAAATGTCTAGAGACGTTTGGGACATTTGAACTCACTATATGACGTGAGGGACGTAACTACTAAGTTACATCTACAAAGAAAATTCTTCACATTCAAAATGTCTACTCGTGATTCTCTTCAGAGTCACATTAACCAGTTTAAGAATCTCTTGCAACAGATGGCCGTTGTCGAATCAGTCATAGATGATGAAGACGCAATTATGACATTGCTTTCAAGCTTGCCCTCTACATATGAGAACTGGGTGATGATCATATCGACACACTCAGATTTAACTCTTAATAGAAGAAGTCAAGACACTTTGTCTACTTCTTCCTCTCAAGCTCTCTTTGTCAACAAAGGCTCGAAGCAACAGAATCAGAAAAGCTCCAAGAAGGCTGCAACGAATCAGAAACAGACTCAAGGTCAAGAACAATCATAAATCCACAGTCAAAGAAGAAGATGTTTTGTAGGTATTGCAAGCGCAATAACCATGAGATCAAGGATTGCCGAATTCTCCAAGCGAAGAACGCAACCAAGCAACCTGATCAACAAGCAAACACAGTCTCATCATCTCCTCAGGTCGAAGTGGACGAAGGCGCATTCATGGTCAAAGATCAAAAAGCATTTTTGGATGATTCATGGATTCTGGATTCTGAGCAACTCAACATATGACCAGTCAACGTGAGATCTTCAACTCCTACACTCCTTACAGCACGAAGAAATTTGTTCATCATGGTGACAATAATACTCACACTATTGAAGCTGAAGGTACTGTAAGATTGCGATTCCAGCATGATCAATTCAAATTACTATCAAATGTTTTATATGTTTCTAAACCCTCTACAAATCTGTTATCAGTGAGTAGAATTACAAATTTAGGTCATAAGGTAGAATTCGAATCTGATCAATGCAGAATTATTGATAGGAGTGGCACACTGTTATTCTGAGTCTAGTCAAGCCTTGAAAACCTCTGTTCTAGTCAATAAAGCATTACTATGGCATCATCACCTAGGACATGTGAATCATGCATCTATTTTGAACATGACCAAACAATCCATGTTTCTTGATCTCGACTTTCCTTCTGGTAAGGTCGATCTCCATGTCTGTCATAAGCTGCATTTTTGGAAAGCGGGCTAGGATTCCTTTTAGATCAAACCATATGCATGCAACAAAAGATCTATTAGATGTTGCATCATACAGATATATGTGGACCTATGCAAACTCCTTCATTGCTAAATGCAAAGTACTTCATTACCTTTATTGACGAATTCTCCAGAAGAACAGTTGTTTATTTTATTAAATAGAAATCAAAGGCTTTCATCAAATTCAGACAATTCAAAGAGCATGCTGAGAATCAAACTGGCAAACGAATTAAAGCACTAAGGTCAGATAACGGGGGAGAATACATCTCCAATGAATTCAAGGACTGCTGCTTTAACAACGGCATTGAGCAACAATACATCACTTCCTATTTGCCTTAGTCAAATGGTCTTGTTGAGAGAAAGAACAGAACTTTAGTTGAATCAACAAAGTGCATGTTATCACATGCGACACTTCTGAAATCCTTCTGGACTGAAGTTGTTTTAGCACAATCTATATTCAGAACCTATGTCCTACTAAAGGCCTATTAGACAAAACACCATTTGAAGTTTGGACATGTACCAAACCTTCTTTAGTCAAGCTACGAGTTTTTGGATGTACTGCTTTTTCACAGAAACCTCGTGATCTCAGAGGAAGCTCAACTTCCAGAGTATCAAGTGTGTTTTCATCAGCTACACTACGTCAGTCAAGCCTACAAGTTGTTCGAATCCATCGAGTCGAAGATATTTACTAGTCGGGATGTCATCTTCATTGAAAATCAGTTTCAAGACCTCAAAGGAAAGGGCAGTCCCCCATGTAGCCGACCTGTCAAATTCTCCTGACACTTTGAACTTTCTTGTCCACAGGCGACTATTCTCATTGAAGGTCCAAGCGCTTCTACTTCCGACGAACAACGAATGAACGGAGGATCAGAAGATGATGATGTTGCAGTTCAGCAACTCAGTGTGATAGAGACGACTAACTTCCTGTATTACCCAGAAGATCTTCAAGAACCAGCAGACCACCTAACCGGTATATCGATGAGTCTGCAGCATACCTTGTTCAGGAACCAACGTCTGTCCAAGAGGCACTTAGTCAACCTGACTCAGATCTCTGGAAAGAAGCTATGGATAAAGAGTATTCATCTCACATCAGAATCAAACGTGGACAAATGTCGAAGTACCTGCTAGTAGAAACGTAGTTGATTGCAAATGGATTTTCAAAGTCAAATACAACGCAGATGGAAGCATCAACAGAAGAAGAGACACGATTAGTAGCCAGAAGAAAGGCACGACTAGTATACAACGTTGATTCCTCAGTGGTTACACAGATGCGAATTGGGCAGGAGATGTAGACACTCGTAAATCTACATCCAGATTTACATTCTTTCTCAACAATGGTCCAATTTCTTGGAACAGTCACAAGCAATCTTCGATAGCTCTATCTTCCACTGAATCAGAGTATATCGCAGCCTCTCAAGCTACAAAGGAAGCAATTTGGTTGAGAAACTTACTTAAATATCGGTCTGAATCAATATGCTCCGATGACATTATTCTGTGATAATCAAAGTGCCATCGCTTTATCAGTCAACCTAGATTTCATTCCAGGAGTAAGCACATTGAATTGAAGTATCATTTCGTCAAAAGCAAAGTTCTCAACGAAGAGGTTAGATTGTAGTACTATAGAATGCAAGATATGACAGTAGATATTTTTACTAAAGCATTAAGTTTGGAGTCACACAGAAGATTCTGTGTAGAACTAAGTTTGAAGGTCAAGGCATTCAAGGATTCAGATTAAGGGGGAGTGTTGGATTATTCTCTTTCTTACCAATCATATAGTCGGTTTTAATCTTCATCCATTGTTTATCCAGTTCTGCAAATTTTCTGTGTTTATACAGTCTACAAAATTACAAGCATTTTTCACAGTCTGCAGAATTACACAGAGTTTAACGACAATGTTGCATTTTTGCCTGACAGAAATCTCGTGTAAAAATGCAGGTGTCGCCTTTTTCGCATTTTCGCCTGTTAGAAATCTCGTTCAAATTTGCAGTATCACATTTTTCACCTTTTCCAAAGAGGCCTCAAATGTTAAGGAAATGACTCTGGCAAAGTGTGGGGCAACCCTTAAATGAGATTTAAGAGCACCTTCGGCTTTTTTGCCAGTTTTGCGAGAAACCCAACAGTCTCACATGTGGCTATTTTAGTTCATTTTTACAGAGCTACAGTTTTGGTTCATTTATGCAGACAGAAACGTTTATGGCCAATTTCACCGCTTATCGGCAATCAATGACAAGGACCGGATGGATGCCAGCAAATCATCAGTCAACTGGTGATCGCAATTGACGACCTAATTTTTAGTAGTAAATAGTTGTTCATTTTCATACAAAGCAATCAATTGAAAAATCAGAATTATCAGAAGCGTTTGAATAGTTAGCTCTCTCTCTCTCAAGCCCTGCGAGCTTGAACACTCCTGAGCATTCTAGCTCACTTCTTAGAGTTGTTTTAGATATTGTTATTACGCTACTCGCTCATCAGCATTACGCATTAATTCAGACTTTCTATTAGCCGCTCAGAGATAGCATAGAGTACACAACTTTGATCTGTAACCTATTGTACTCATCTACTTCTGTTTCGTTTTGAATCAATATTATTCGTTATTGCCGTTCAATTTCATCTCAGACTATATGCCATTTCTGAATTTCTTCACGACTAATCTATTTGTCTGATAATTTTTTTATGCTTAATTGTTTGGCTACGCAATCACTGTAGTACTGACGATTTCAAAGTTAGTTACTATAGTTCAAATGTGATTTAATCCACTATTATCTTGTTTGAAATTGATAGACGTAGTCATGCATTGTAAGATAAAGATAGTTCATTCCGCATGCACGAAAGGTTTTCTTTCTAGACACACGAATTATTTTCATTCGTTTTCTTTTCGAGCTAGACCTATCTTCTGCAC
>MU834506.1:0-46521 GCA_029204225.1 Diphasiastrum complanatum | reverse complement strand
CCCCTATGGAGCATGTTGTGAAAGCAACTAATGAAGGTGATGAAGCCTCCTTTGAGGACATCACCCTCTTTAGAAAGCTTATAGGTCCCTAATCTATTTACCATCACTAGACCTGACTTAAGTTTTTGTGTAAGCAAGTTGAGTCAAAGTATGCAAGCTCCTTTAGTGCATCATTGGGAAAGTGCCAAGAGAGTGCTTGGATATGTTTCTAATACTAGATTTTTTGGCATACTTTATGAAGGATCTAACTTGCACTTGAGAGCCTACTCAGATTCAGATTTTGCAGGTGACAAGATGGATAGAAAGTCCATTAGTGCATTTGCAACATTCCTTTGTGGAGGAGTAATATCTTGGCTTTCCAAAAACCAAGGATACTATCTCACTATCTTCTTGTGAAGCTGAGTACTAAGGCATTGACTTCAACAACTAAAGAGCTCCTATGGCTAATAAGACTCTTGATGGAGCTACATGTGCTAAAGGCCAAGGCTATCCCTTACATATATTATGACAATCAAGCTTCTCAACAAATTTCTTCCAACCCTATCTTCCATGCTAGAACAAAGCATATTGAGATAGCTCACCACTTTGTGAGGGAGAAGGTACAATCCAAGGAGGTGCAACTACATCATGTACCATCATTCGAATGCATAGCTGATATCTTAACCAAGCTATTGTCCAAAGATCCATTTTACAAGTCAAGATATGCTCTTGGAATTGTAGATAGATGTACATTAGATTTGCCAAGTTAGAAGTGAGGAGGAGTGTTGAAAATTGTCACTTCTCACTTGTCATTTTTTATTGTAAATAAAGATCAATCATGAGTACAATGTTCATGATCTGATTTCACATGTGTGGAGCCTGTTCCCACGTGTGAAAGAAAGTACTTTTTCATATTTGTAAAGATCTACTTTGATTTTGTATCAATCAAGTTAAGTGTGAACATGATATGACTAGTTTTTAGTCAAGTTGACTAGTCACCTAGACGTTAGCTTATCCTTGCATGTGCATGAGTAAATGCTCCCACATGGCAAGTGGATGTTCACACGTGTGTATAGAGTTTTAGAAGATAAAAGTTGACCATTTTTCTTAGATCTATTTTGTAGGAAATATTCCTATGTTCTAGGAGACTAGCTCTTTGGATTTTAGCCATATTCTAGAAGGTCAACTTTGGATAAGGATCAAGGATAAATCAAATGGATAGATTTGAGTGATGTAACACTCTTCACATGTGTGAAGACCTGCTAGACTGTACCAGACTCGTGGATGTACTTGATCCATAAGAGAATCATCATTTTTGTAAAATTGTATAGACCAAATTGACCAAGAAATAAAGGCTATCCAGTCTTCCATTCTTTTTGTATGAAAAGTATATTGAATATTAGAGCTTATTACTCTAACTGATGAATAATGAGTGCAGGTATCATTACCTGAAGACAAGAAATGAAACTATAGAGCAATGCTAATAGTTTGATATGTAGTTCTAGAAATAGAATCTAATGATGAACCATTTGATGATATGACTTCTAACCTTTTCCTAAGGGTATGTGCAGGTACTAAGAAGAGTACCTGAAGAAAGAATCCAAAGAAGCTTCTTAAAACTTAAAGATGGTACCTGAAGAAGGCTCAATCGAGTCTATAAAGAAGGCTCACTCGAGTCTATAAAGACTGGGAGAAGAAACCAAAGGACTGATCACCCTTTGTGTCACACTCCACTATGATTGGGGATGAGCAACCTTTAGAAAAAAGAGCCTAGGAATTGATGAAAATTATGCAAGGTAAGATGGACATATACAAAGCCTTTCCCATGACATGAAAAACACTTGGGTGGATCCCAATGTTGTACACAAAGAAATATTCAACTTAAAAGTGACTAACATTGAATGTTAGGCTACCTACCTTCTATCCTTATCGATATGTAACTTACCTACTTTTCCACATGGCTTGAAAGCAATAGGACACCGAGGAAAATGCGCCCTCCTACTCCTCCCCTTTTGCTCTAATTAAGTGATAAACACTCTCTCATACCTATACACCTCACCCTCTCACTTTACTTATCCTAGAGTCTCCCTTACACCTCTCACTCTTATTTTGGATACCTCAGCCACTTCCTAAAGACTACACATTTCCCTATAAAGGACTAACTCGCTCCTCTCCCTCATGATTCATCTCCCATTCATTTTTGCTTTGCCTCTTGCTCTTTCTTGTGTGTGTGTGTAGGTGCTTGGAAGAAAGCTTGGAGCTATGGCTTGAGGAGGATCTATCAAGCTTGGACTGGAATCACTTTTTGGAACCACTTTCACACACACTCACTTTCTCCTACCTCTTTCATCTCTCTCTCTCTCTCTCTCTCTCTCTCTCTCTCTCTCTCTCTCTCTCTCTCTCTCTCTCTCTGTGAAACTTTCACACCATCCATAAGACTGATGGCCATGCACGTCACACCATCCATGACTTGATGGGCTTTGCATGTCACACCATCCATGACTTGATGACTTTGCATGTCACATCATCCATAACTTTTTGGTCATGCATGTTTGATTTAGGAGTTACATGTCTGATTTGGGAACTTGCATTTATGAAATTGAAGTTTGCATGTTGCAATTGAAGCTTACATGTCAAATTGGATTCATGCATGCCATACCTACTGATGTCAAATGCCTATGCATGTTCTTTTCTTGATCAGTAAGTCCTTGCATGTCATAAGAAATCCCTTTTCTTGGTATAAGATTCTTTAAGGTCCAGAATTTGTAAACTTTGGGTTGATGTAAAAGATCTAAGAATCCATCTTCCCAAAACCACTGTATATGTAATTGGCCTTTGTCCAATTGATCTTGCATAATTTGAAAAGAAAAATCCTTCGGGAGGGGGGTTTCCCCCATCTAGATCCCTCAGCAAGTCTCTTGAATGAATGATTTTGTGATTGAATGTTAAAGCTCTTTCCTAAGGTTTTGAGTTCGTTTTCAAGTTCTATTTAAACAGTGTTATGATGACTTGTTCTTTTGAAGTCACAACTTCTAAAGTCAGGACTTTAGAAATAGTAGACCTTTACTTCAAGTTCACAATTTTAGTATCAGAGCCAAGGTCTATTATTTTTTTTTTTCTTTCTTTGTGAAGTTGATGTGAGGGCCATGGGTATTCATTCTTGAATCAAATGCCAATACACAGGACTTTGTATGTTTACTTTCAAATAGATTTTCCTTCCACTCAAATTTTCTTTTTCTTACAAGATCTCTTTAATATTAGAGCTAATAGACTCCATTTGGGGGATCCTCGACAATTGGATCTCCAACTTGCTTTCTATTTTAAAGACAATACTTTGTTAATGCGAGCTTCTATCTTCCTTTTTGGAGAATGGCATTTCTTTGAATCTTCAGTCTATTCGTACTTTTTGCCTTGAGTTTGTGTATCACAGGTGAATTCCAAAAACTCCAATCAAAAATGGAAAGCTCCTCACGAGGCTCTTCAAGCTCCTCTTCATCTATGTCGTTATCTCCTCATGTTTCCTCCAAGTCAACTTCCTCTACTCGATCTAGGAAAAGGAGGTTTGCTAAGATTGATAATAAACTTTTTAAGTTTTCTAAATTTGATGGAGATAGTAGCAGTGAAGAGAGTTTGCTTGCCTAGATTCAAAATCTTAGTATTTTCTTGAGAAAAGTAGATACTCAAATCATTCCAAAATTTGATTTGCAACGTTACATCTAGATAAGTATGCATCTCTATGGTAGGCAGCTATGAAATCTAATCACAAAGCTGCTTCCAATTGGCATAGCTTTAAAAAGCAAATTAAAGCCCACTTTTTGCCAAAAGAATATAAGAAAGATACTTTAGCTGCATGGGACATCTTTAGGCAAAAACAAAATGAGAAGGTAGTTGAGTATGTAAAAAGATTTTGGGAGTTGCTTTTGAAAGTTCAGACTTTACATTCTATTTCCAAGAAAGAACAGAATAGAAAATTCTATTCGGGTTTGCATAGAAGTATACAATATGGCTTAGATCTAATACAAGCTAATACTTTGAAACAAGTCATGTATTATGCTACCAGAATTGAGTTACAGGATAATCATCGAAATGGAAGCGGAAACAAAAGGAAGGAACATCCCACCACTCAAACTCCAAAAGAGAAGACTCAACGCCTTTCCAAAGAACAAGTGCAGGCCTATTGCAAGGAAGGAAGATGCTTCAAGTGTGGGGAAAAGGGACACCTTTTCTTCAAATGTCCACTCAAAGATACCAAAGCTTCAAGTGCAGACAAAGGGGAAGTAGGTTGTCGTACAAAGCATTGAAGACACTCAAAACCACGTTCTCCTCAAGACATGGGGACAAGTCCATAACAAACTCTATTTAATTCTCTTTGATGTAGGCTCTTCTCATAATTTCATCTCTTTTAAGCTTGCACAAGAGATAGGAGTTGGTTCCTCTCTGAATCTATGCTTAAGGCTAAAGGTGCTTTTGTTGATGGTGATGCAAACATTTACCCTGTAATTGGAAAACTTAAGCTTCAAATCTCCGATTACTATGAACCTATAGAATTCATGGTAGGTCCTTTATAGGGAGTAGATGTAATCTTAGGCATGCCTTGGCACAAAATGCACAACCTTCTGGTGGACTATAATAAGCATTTGATTTCATGGAAGCACAAGGGTAAAGATGTTAGTGTGCATGCAGGACAGAGTGGCGAAACAATCCCTTTGGTGAGCCATATTCAGGTATCAAAGGTGTTAAAAATACAAAAATAAGCTTGGTAGAGGCCCAAAATCATGTATGTAGGATGATTACACATGTGTGGAGCCTGTTCCCACGTGTTAAAATAGTGTACTTGTCATGTACCATAATCATATAGGCTGTACATATGATTTAATTCAAGTTCTAGTGGCTAAAAAGGACAAAAACTAGTTTTCTAGACATATGACACATGGCATCAATCTATTGATTGCATGAGCCACACCTTTGGTTAGGTGTCATATCCCATGTATAGAGGACAGCTCACATGTGTGGAATAAGTTGAAGTAGGCGACTTTTGACTTCTAGAAGATTTCCAAGTAGATCTCCATATAGAAGGAAAATGGACCAAAAGTGCTCAAAATAGAAGGTTGTTTCCAAGTGTCAGTTTTGCATGATGAATCATCATATGACAAAGCACCTTCACACATGTGGGATCATAGGGATGATCAGTACCACGAGATCTCACTTATTGTATATATATAGCCACATTTGGCCATAATCAATGTGAGACACCAATCTTGGCTTTGGAAGCAATTTTGAGTGATTATCTCCATTTGTCTACATTTGTTTTGATTGTTTTGAGGTTCTATCAATGTGTACTTGATTTTCAGGTTGGAGTCCGTACTCAGATAGTGTTTCACACGTGTGAAACCAGAAAGTACACCTACCTTCAATTAATGATTGTTCTTTTTAGGATTTTGTGTCTAGAATTGATCTAGATTGATCTTAATCTCAAGTAGATTGATAGATCATTGACAACTTCATTGTCTGAATTGGCCTTTGTACTGCTCAATTGAAAATCAATATCAAGTAATCTGACAACCAATCCCTCTTGAGGATTAGATAAGGATCCACTCTTGGCCTTGTTTGTACTTTTTCCACATGGTATCAGAGCCTAGTACAAGAGGTTTTGTTGAAATTGATAGGGTTAATCCAAATCGAAGCCAAAATTAGCAGTTTTTTGGAAACTAGTCAGATTTTGTGTAGCGCGTTGGATTTGATAGCTATCCTCAAAATTTTTGGTCCAGATCTTGTTGTGGGCTGTAGGAACCCTTTTCACACGTGTGAGGCCATACAGATCCGGTTTTGACTGAGAAATTTCAAAAATTTGTAGAATTTGACTCACATACCGAATTTGAGTGATTTTTGGTGCAAAATCAAGCATTTTCTATAGAGAATCTAATACCTTGATAAATTATTGGATTAGATCAGCCAAGAAATTAAATTTGAAGCTTGAATTAGGTGCATTAATTGATTATCTCTGATTTTTTGAGTGCATGTTGAAGTTGAGAGAGATTTTGCTAAAAATCATAGATAAAGGAGTGATATGCAAGGTGAGAGGTTGAAATTTATTGTACCATCACTCTAGATTTGTTCAAGAGTGATAGGGTCAAGTTTAGAAGCATCAATTTGCTAGAAAACATCTTTCTATCTATCCTCCAAGTGAAACCTTTGAGAGTTTCTAGTGCATATAGAGCATGTATGCAAATCTTTTGTAGAATTTGACATAGATTGGCTTAAATTGAGAGTTCTAGAAAAGAGATTGAGATCCAAGTCACATTGTTCAACCCTACTCAATTTGTTTGAGTGATTGTAAAGTTTGAAAAGAGTCATTAAGGTGTCTATGACAAATGTGTAGAGAGAGATCCAATTTTCTAAGAGTTCCTTCCTTTGTAGAGGGCAAGATCTAGAAACTCATTTTGTGTTTGTATAGTGAAGAATTTGTCTTCTCCTAGGTGATCAAATCTTTCTAAGTGGTATTAGCTCTTTGAAGCACAATATCTTAGTAAGAAAAATCACAACTTTTGATTTTGAATTTCATTCCAAGTCTTAAAAAGTAGAGTAATTGGTGGAATCCAATAGGAGTGATTGAATTCAATTTGTTGAGCAAAAATTGACATACTATGTATGTATCTCAAATTAGTTCTATTCATGATCAGATTTCAAGCTAGGAATTGTCTAGATTCTACTTTCTAGCTAGTTTGCAGTTTTCTGAGTTGGTGGAACATATGAATTGCACACTGGGGAGAATTCATGGTCTCGGTAAGTCTAGTGATGCATTTTTAACTATCTAACTCTTTAGCCCATAAACCGTTATTTTCGTTTATGAGACTCTTTCATTTATTAATGGAGCAGATGCAGCCAATACACCACGCACAAACTTGTTTGAATCAAAACATGGAAGCTGGCTAACTGGAGAGAGATATAAGAGCATTATCTCTTTGTATGATGCATGTGTGTTTGACATGGCCAATGCTCTTCTACAGAATGCAAAGCAGTATGCCTACATGCAAGGTAGACATGTCGGAGAAGGCCCAAGCTTGGAAACTCTTATCAATAGGAGCGAGTCTCAAAATCTAGCAAAGCTAAAAGAGGTTATAGGAATAGTCAACATAGTATCTATCAATTTTGGACTTTGGCAAAATCCATTTTCAAAAATGGACAAGAGAATTTCAAGATGTTAATTAATCATCTACGACCTCTGCGGTCCCTAATGCAGTCCCTCTGTGATCCTTTGCGACCTCTACGGTCATCTACGGTCCTCTACGACATCTTCGGTCTCTCCGGTCCTCTGCGGTCCCTCTGTGGTCCTTTGCAACCTCTGTGACCGAAACACAACCTCTGTGGTCCTCTGCGAACTCTGCGGTCATCTATGGTCTCTAGTGCGGTCCGTCTATGGTCGTTTGCGGTCCTCCCACCACGACGGGAGGTTCTGAGGCCATTTGCAACCTCTGTGGTCATATACAATTCTCTGTAGTCATCTACGACCTCTGCGAGCCTCTACGATCTCTACGGTCTCTAGTGCGGTCCGTCTGTGGTCGTCTACGGTCCTTTCACCACGGTGAGAGGTTCTGAGACCATCTGCGACCTCTGCGATCATATACGGTTCTCTACGTTCATCTACAACCTCTGCAAGCCTCTGCGGTCTGTGTGGTCCTCTTCATACAAGAAATATTATTGTGTTACAAGCAAGATCTGTCAACAAAACATGAAACTAAGCACAATAAATGTCTCAACTCGGCTAGAGAGAGAATATGAAAGTACAAAACTCGAGTAGAGAGAGAGCGCACAAAGAGCTTAGTCTCCAAATTTGCATTACACACAAATTTCATCATTTTTTCAATGAGAGTACATCACATATATATAGATCCATGGACTCTCCTCCTACTTTGAGTTGAATTGGAGTTATAAATCCACCTCTCAAGCTATCTAGACTTATTCAAGCCACCTCAATATGTCTAATTGTGTCACCTAGTCTTTTCATGCATTAAATGTGGCATGCAAAGTACAAATGGCAATTCCTATGGCAGCTCGAGTTTCTACTTCTACCTACCTTGAATATTTTACTCTAAGATGGGTCTTTACTAAGCCAAAGAGCTCAATTCATCTTTGGCATTTTTAGGACCCCTACTTACAACATTAGATAGATTTTTCCAATATTTTGACAGACCGCGGAGGACCGCAGAGGAACCGCATTAGGGACAACATAGGGACCGCAAAGGACCATAGAGGGTCGCATGAGACCTTAGAGGAACCTCAGAGGATCGCAGAGGGACCGCAGAGGACCGCGCAAGTCAGAACCTCCTGTCGTGGCGGGAGGACCGCAGAGGTCGCAGAGGACCCCAGAGGAATCTCAAAGCAAAAGGGACTGCATTAGGGACCGCCGAAGTCAGAACCTCCTGCCGTGGGGGGAGGACCGCAGAGGTTGCAAAGGACCCCAGAGGAACCTCAGAGGATCGCAAAGGGACCGCGGAAGTCAAAACCTCTCGCTGTGGGGGGGAGGATCGTAGAGAAACCTCAGAGGATTGCAAAGGGACCGCATTAGGGACTGTAAAGGACCGTGGAAGTCAGAACCTCCCGCCGTGGCGGGAGGATCACAGAGGATCGCAAAGAAATCTTAGAGGATCGCAAAGGGACCGCATCAGGCACCGCAATAGGGACTGCAGAAGTCAGAAACTCCCGCCGTGGCAGGAGGACAATAGAGGTCGCAGAGGACCACAGAGGTCACCGATGACTATAGAGTAGCCGCATTAGGGACCGCATTATATATATATATATATATATATATATATATATATATATATATATATATATATATATATATATATATATATATATATATATCATAGGTCCCGCGGTACCGGGTACTGCGGATCCCGGTACCGCAGGACCATACTGGTACCGCGGTACCGTACCGGTCCCGCAGTACCAAAAAAAAAAATTAATTTTTTTTACAAAAATAACACGGGAAAAGATTTAATTTTTTTTTATTATGGTACCGCCCTGGTACCGCGGATCCCAGGGCGGTACCGTACCGGCGGTACCACTGTTATGGTACCGACAGTACCATAACAGCGGTACCACAGGGCACTATGATATATATATATATATATATATATATATATATATATATATATATATATATATATATATATATATATATATATATATATATATATATATATATATATATATATATATATATATATATATATATATATATATATACTTTTGTTTTATATATGCATATTCTATAACTATAACTAAAACTATATATGTATATATATGCATATATACATTTGTAATTAAAAAAACATTTCAAAACCTCCTGTCGGGGTGGGAGGTTCTGAAATACATTTTCAAATATGTATGTATATATGTGTGTGTGTGTGTGTGTATTGTTATGTAACACACACACACACACACACACACACATATATAGATAGATATATGCATATTGATGGGTATTACATTAATATATCTATATTTATATTTATATATACAACTGATATACATATGTAAATTTCATTTTAAAGTTACACTACAATATTTTGTAAATACATGCATCTTATAAAAATGTTCGTTTGAATTGACTATTTCAATTACATTTCACATAAAAGAATATATGTAATCTAACAGACGATCTAGATTATATCTAAAAGTAACTTACTTTACTAATAGAGTATGAGCGAGCAAACTAAGCTTACTTCTCACTGACCATAGAGACCTGACTTTGAAACACTTGAATGTCTCTTGAAAGAACCTCTTCATATATACTATCATCAAGCTTCGTCCATGCTATCAATCTGCGTCAAAATGTTTCTGTTCTCTTTTTTAAAGACACCTCAGCAATCCGCGTTTTCTCTAATATTGTTTAGGCCAGTTACTGTCCCAAGTGTACTATCCAAGCATGCTTTGTTTTTAAAAGTCGTATTTGCCATGTCACTGATCCAAACCTTATTATTATTTGAAACTAGATTTCTAACAACAAATTCATGGATTGATGACCTGGCATGGTTCTATATATATTTACTCCAATCCTTTGTCTCTTTCTTTGAGAGTAGAATAGAAGCGTCGCAGAACTATGGGTCGTCGCAGGTTTGAACTGATGGTTTTGTAGGTTGCGGATTGCGGTGCTGTTGCAGATTGCGGTGCGGTGCGGTTGCGGTTGTGGCCCAAATACCCAAAACGGGCCTTCCCCGTCCAATTATCTATTATATAAAAATGAATGTTTTCAAAATATATGAGATGCTGAAATAGCTCTGCATGATAAAGCAGTGGTATGTGGCAAATGGTATATCCCATAAGTACCGTATACATCTATCCATCAAAAAATGGTATAAGTAGAGAGACCGCAGAGGTCAAAGAGGTCGAAGACGGACCGCAGAGGTTGCAGATGGATCGCAGAGGACCGTAGGATTCAGAACCTCCCGCCACTGCCGGAGGACCAAACAGGACCGTAGAGAGACCACATTAGGACCAGAGAGGGATCACATTAGGACCAGAGAGGGACCATAGAGGTCCCAGAGAATAGCAAAGGTCAGTTGCAGAGGGTTGTTGAGGACTGTAGAGATCGCAGAGGGTCGTTGAGGACCGTAGAGGTCAAAGAGAGAACGCAGAGGATCGTAGGACTCAGAACCTCCCACTGCGACAGGATGACCGCATAGGATCGTAGAGGCACCGCATCAGGGACCACATTAGAACCAGAGAGGGACCGATTAGCAGTAGAGAGGGACCGCAGAGGTCCGAGAGGATAGCAGAGGACCGCAAAGGTCACAGAGGGTCGTTGAGGATCGTAGAGGTCGAAAAGGGACCACAGAGGTCACAGATGGACCGTAGAGGACCACAGAGGGACCGCAGAGGATCGTAGGACTCAAAAATGGCAGAGGGACCGCAGTGGACCGACAAGGACCGTAGGACTCAAAACCTCCCGCCTCGGTGGGAGGACCGCAGAGAGGGACCATAGAGGGACCGCAGAGGACCACAGAGGGACCACAGAGGGACCGTAGAGGTCGAGAGGACCAGAGGGACCGCAGAGAGGTCCGCGAGGACAGCAGAGGTCGCAGAGGTCATAGAGGGTCGTTGAGGACCGTAGAGGTTGAAGAGGACTAGAGGGACCGCATAAGACCATAGAGGGACCACATTAGGACCAGAGAGGAACTGTAGAGGTCCGAGAGGACAGTAGAGGTCGCAGAGGGTCGTTGAGGACCGCAGAGGTCGAAGAGGGACTGTAGAGGTCGCAGATGGACCGCAAAGGAACGTAGGGGCCTCTCGCTGCGGTGGGAAGACCGCACAGGACCGTAGAGGCACCTCATCAGGGGCCGTATTAGGACCAGAGAGGGACCGCAGAGAACCGAGAGGATAGTAGAGAGCCGCAGAGGTCACAGAGGACTGTAGAGGTCGTAGAGGGTCATTGAGGATCGCAGAGGTCAAAGAGGGACAACAGAGGTCGCAAATGGACCGCAGAGGACCACAGAGAGACCGTAGAGGACCGTAGGACTCAGAAACGACAGAGGGACCACAGAGGACAGAGAAGGACCGTAGGACTTAGAACCTCCCACCGCGCCGAGAAGACCATAGAGAGGGACCACAGAGGGACCACAGAGGACCACAGAGGGACCACAGAGGTCGTAGAGGACAGAGGGACTGCATTAGGGACCATAGAGTACCGTAAAGGTCACAGAGGACCTTTGAGGTTCCTCTGAGGACCACAAAGGGACCACATTAGGGACTTCACTAGGCACCGCAGACCCCGGCCCATATGTTTTTTGAGATATATGAGATGTTGAAATAGCTCTACGGGATAAGGTAGTGACATGTGGAAAATGGTACATCCCATAAGTACCGTATACATCTATCCATAAAAAATGGTATAAGTAGAACCCCTCCCCATCTTAGACTTTGCATTCTCGTTCTAACTCCCAGTGTTCAAAGCATACCTCTATAATCCAGTTTTGGAAGCATCGATTTACTTGCAAGGAAAATTCTAAATCAATGGTATTTATCGTTCAATTTTGAAGAGACATAAGATTTAAATTTATACTGAAGATCGTTTTAATGAAATTGATTTTTTTACATGAAAAAAATTCTAGAACCTCTTGCCACGGCAGGAGGTTTAGAGTTTCCCATCTTGTGTTTTTTCAATTTTCTCAGTTTGTGATTTTCCTTAAGCTGAGTTTAAAGAAACTAAATCATAACCTCCCACCGCGGCGGGAGGTTCTGAGCTCCACATTTTGAATTTTCTCAGTTCGTGATTATCCTTTAGCTGAGTTTAAATAAACTAAATCAGAACCTCCTGCCACGGCAGGAGGTTTTGAGTTCACATATATATAAGTATATGTATATAACTATGTGTATACAAATATATACATATGCAATAAAAAAATGAAAACCTCCCGCCGCGGTGGGAGGTACTGAGGATCTATATTTGAATATATATCTTATATATACATATATATTAGGCCCTCAATCTTACTTTGCATGAAAACTTTTTATACAAATCAAAATAGGATACATCCTCGGATATTTGATGCCACTTTTAGGTTTGTGCATGCCAAGATATGTATATTTAAGAATGCATCTCGTTACATTCTTGAATCGAATAGACTCAATCACGAACTAGAAGAGAAAAGAAAAAAGAGCAATTTGCCTAAAATCATGGAGGGTGTGTTGGCTCTACTCTCCTAAATTCCATTTTTTAATTTGCTTCCATTCTTGCTGCATATTCACTGACGTTGTCACACAGCCTGCATATTTACATGCAAATTTGCACAGACGAATGAAGGGCGAAAGAATCGCAAACACTGTGTTTTTACACAGGTTATGGTGACAGGCGAAAAGGGGACACTATCCTACCGAATGCCAAAGGTGCCCTAAAAGCTAAGGCACCCTGTAAATCTTATTCTAAGGCCATTCGTAAGAGTGACCCCCTTTTCGCATCATCACCAACGTTCACTTCAGCACTGGCTAATGTCGCACCCTTTTTACGCTCACTCCATGTGGTTGCGCTAACAGATTGGACAATGATTGTAGCCACCCACGATCTCCTACAGACAACACATCCACTCTATACTTTCACATCTGCACACCTGTAATATTATGTATATAGACATATAATGGACTAACAGAAGAGGTTTCATTCCTCATTATAGACAAAATAAGCTTCGTAGGGCACGCAGTTTCGTCTGTTATTGTATTGTGCTCTGCCGCATTATTAACTTGTATACATGATATACTTAATCTGATATAGCTCTTTGTTCTGCATTCAGATCTATGTTAATATTGCTATGCTTGTTCTTCATTTTGTCTGATCTTTCTAGTTGCTCTTTCTGGTAATAGACGATTAACTTTTAGTCTTGTCTTTCGCAAATAATTTGCGACTAATTATCAGTTGAACACAGTCTAGCTCTTCGCGAATCATTCGCGACTAATAATTTGTCTTGCAATTCGCGACAAATTATTCATCTAGTGCTTCATCCATTAAATGTTTGGCTACGTAATCTAGAATGACTGTGATTTCTATCACTTAAGTATCTCTTCATTCTGATGAGCGTAGTCATGCTTACGGAGAGAGTCAAATAATTCATTCCGCTGCGCACGAACATTTTTTGTTCGAGTTCGCTTCTCGTTCGTTTCTTGTTCGAGTTCATTTCTCATTCGTGTTTGTCATATATTCTCCTCTCCCCCTCTCTCCAACATGGTATCAAAGCTATCTTCATAGCTTGATTAGCTTCCACTATACAAGACTCTACTAGCCGATAGAGTAATTTTTTTCTTGTTCTGTAAATATCAGATTTTCATACTTAAGTCACTGATAGTTTCTTCTGTCACTTAGACTAATTCTTCCACATGGATTCCCAAGGGAAAGCTAGTCCTATCATGGACAAGCTTGATGGAGCCAATTACCATATGTGGAAATTTAAGATGAAAACTGTACTAATGGCAAAAGAACTGTACGACGTTGTTACAGGTGTAGAAGGAAAACCCGAAGCGGACGACGCGACAATCGCTAGATGGAAGTTGAAGGATGGAAAGGCTTTCGCGTTGATCATCCTCAACATCACAGATACCCAGATCGGCCATGTATCCGAGGCTCAGACATCAAAAGAAGTCTGGGACATCTTGAGCACACTATACGAAATGCGAGATATGGCTTCCAAGCTACATCTCAGAAAGAAATTCTACTCTCTCAAAATGACAAATGGTGATTCTTTGCAGAATCACATTAATCAATTCAAAACCTGCTAAGACAAATGGCCACTGTCGGATCTGTCATAGGCGATCAAGATGCAGTGATGCAACTGCTTACAAGCTTGCCAAGTTCTTACGATAGCTGGGTGATGATCATCACGACTCATCCAGAATTGACTCTTTCGAGAGTCATTACTATGTTGTTTTAAGAAGACACGCGAAGGAACAAAGCCTTGAGTTCCTCAACTGATTCTCACACCTTGTACACCAACAAGAGCACAACAAAGCAGTAGAAGAAGAAAGGTCCAAAGCAATCAAAGCCAGACCAGAAACTAGCTTAGCACAAGGAACATTCGAATCCGTAGACAAAGAAGAAGCTGTTCTGCAAATACTACAAAAGAAACAACCACGAAACTCAAGACTGCCGAATACTTCAAGCAAAGAACAATAGCAAGGGATAGTCGAATCAAGTGACAAATGCAGCTGTATTCAAGAAGCAGATCCTGATGCCTTCATGACCAACCATCAAGAAACATCTGGCGACAGTTCTTGGTTCTTGGATTCCGGAGCCACTCAACACATGACTAGCCTCATTGGCTGTTTTGAGTCCTATACATCTTACAGTACTCAGAAATTCATTCACCTTGGCGACAATAGCACACAAGATATTAAAGGTGAAGGCACTGTAAGATTATGCTTTGCAAATGATCAGTCTAAGCTACTCTCTAAAGTCCTGTATGTACCAAAGTTATCTACAAATCTGCTCTCTATAAGTAGAATCATAGATCTAGGACATAGAGTAGAATTCGAATGTGATCAGTGTAAAGTAGTTGATAGGATTGGCAAGATCCTAGCACTAAAAAAGAGACATGGATACTTGTATAAATTAGGTCATTGCTTTTCTGCCTCTAGTCAGGCTCTTAGTACTTCAATTCATACAAATAAAGGTTTAGTTTGGCATTATAGACTTGGTCATTTAAATCATGCTGATGTACAACGAATGTCTAGACAATCTATTGTTCTTGATCTCGACTATCCTTGCGAAAAAGTCGAGTTACCTGTCTGTCAAGACTGTCTAGTTGGTAAACAGACTAGAAAACCATTTAAGTCAAGCCATCAGCATATTGCTAGAGAATTGCTAGATGTTGTGCATTCAGATATTTGTGGCCCGATGAAAAATCCTTCGTTGAAGGATGCCAAATATTTTATAACCTTTATTGACAAATTTTTCAGAAGGATGATGGTGTATTTCATAAAGAAGAAATCAAAAGCTTTCAACTGCTTCAGAATCTTCAAGGAGCAACGATCAAGGCCCTAAGGTTAGACAACGATGGAGAATATATCTCTGTCGAGTTTAAGGAGTACTGCCAAAGCCAAGGCATTGAGCAATAGTTCATCACTCCTTAGAGTCCTCAGTCTAATGGCTTAGAGGAAGAACCGTACTTTGGTCGAATTTGCTAAGTGTATGCTATCACATGCATCGTTGCCCAAGAGATTCTGGGCTGAAGTTGTCTCCACTACAGCTTACATCCAGAACAGATGTTCGACCAAGGCCCTCTCAGACAAGACACCCCACGAGGTGTGGACAGGCTCTAAGCCTTCATTGAAGAACCTAAGAGTGTTCGGGTGCATTGCCTACGCGCAGATCCCAAAAGACACAAGAAAGAAATTGGACTTCCAAGGTCTCAAGACCATCCTGCTCGGATATACTTCATCTGATAACACCTACAAGTTGTACGATCTTGATACCCAACAAATCTTGTATAGCCGAGATACAGTCTTTATCGAGGATCAGTCCGTCGACCTCAAAGGCAAGGATATTGCTCAAGAAGAACCTACATCTCCTGCCATTGACACGACAGTCCGAGCTTCTGGCTCAGGTGTGTCTATTGTCGACCCACTTCGAGACAACGAATCAGACGAAAGATGTTGTTGCTATCCAACAACAAGTCCTAGGAGTGGTTCATTAGTCAAATCATCCCAGAAGATCAAGCCGAGTGTGCACACATTCCACAAGGTATACTCCTGAGTCTGCCTGTCTCTTAATGCAGGAACCGACGACAGTCGAAGAGGCACTCAGCCAACTAGACTCTGATCTCTGGAGAGAAGCCATGGACTGAGAGTATTCCTCTCTGATCGCTTACTTCTATCTTGGAATTCAAATCCACAGAGACAGAGAAAATTGACTAATTTACATCACTCAAAAAAGGTATATTCACAATGTTCTTAACAGATACAATTTAATGAATTGTAAATTAGCTCACTTACCAGTGGATCCAGGCCTGCATCTGTCAAAGGACCAATGTCTCCAGACCAAGCAGGAAGAGGAGCATATGAGAGAATATCTGTATCGATCGATACTTGGATCTCTCATGTACGCAATGGTCTGTACAAGACCAAATATCTTTTTTATGTAAACTCACTCAGCCAATATATGGCTAATCCTGGCATTACCCATTGGAAGGCTTTTATTCGAGTCATGAGATATATTCGAGCTACCATGGACCAGTGCATCTGCTATGGAGATGTCAGCAACGACAATCTTCATAAGCTCAGTGGCTATTCTGATGCAAGCTGGGGAGGATATGCAGACAATCATAAATCCACATCTGGATTTACATTCTTCTTCAACGACGGTCCTATTTCATGGAACAGTCATAAGCAAACCTGTTGTCAGACATCAATCTGTAAAAATTACAGCAAATAAGGATCCTAAAACACTTGAAATGATGAGGGAAACAATAGATTATGATTTCATAAGATTAGCACAAGTTGAACCATCAAAATCCATCAAAAATCTATGCTTGAACCTCACTAAATGGCCCAAATCCTTGAAGAAGGCTTCACACGTGTGAAAGTACGGCCTCCCACAGTCTGAGTACTGTACACCAGACCTACATTCAATCCTATAATCATTAGTAATCACAAGTACTCAAACAATTATGAACATAGAGAGCAATTGCACCATTATGAGAGAAAAATCATGAAATTGCTTGATTGATTTTGGTGAGATATCATCACCTATATACACATGATCCATCACGGTTTTGGGCAGGTATGAGTAGCCCTAAACCTATCCCTAATGCTAATTTTGGTGGATCTTTCATCCTACCAAGTTAGGGTTGGAATCTTGGAGATCCCTCAACAATGCAAAAATTACCAAAAATAGCTCCTATTTTTTCTCCCTTGTATCTAAGCATAATTTGGACTCATTCCAAAGTTTCTAACACTTAGGTCTACTTGAGAACATCCTTATGAATGGAATCCTATGCTATTTGGCACGTGTGACAAGCCACATCATGACCATCTAACTATTTACAAGTCATATGACCAAAACTAGTCAAGCTAGAATTGTGAATTTTTAACACAATCTGTATCAGTACAACCTCGCAATTTTGTTTTGTGATAGCCAAAGTGCTATTGCCTTATCGGACAATCCTAGATTTCATTCTAGGAGTAAGCACATTGAGATCAGATATCACTACATCAGGGGCAAGCTCCTCGACAGGGAGGTAAGCTTAACGTACTGCAGAACGCAGGACATGGTTGCAGACATTTTCATGAAAGTACTCAATATTAATGCACACAACAAATTTTGTGCATTGCTCAGTCTGAAGATCAAGGCATTCACGGATCCAAATTAAGGGAGGGTGTTGGATTTACTCCTTCTACTCTCCTAAATTCCATTTTTTTAATTTGCCTCCATTCTAGCTACATATTCACTAACGTTGTCACGTAGCCTGCATATTTACACACAAATTCGCACAAACGAATAAAGGGCAAAAGAATCGCAAACAATGTGTTTTTACACAGGTTATGGTCATGGCCGAAAAGGGGACACTATCTTACCGAATGCCGAAGGTGCCCTGAAAGCTAAGGCACCTTATAAATCTTATCCTAAGGCCATTCGTAAGGTGACCCACTTTTCGCATCATCACCATCGTTCACTTCAACATTGGCTGACGTCGCACCCTTTTTACACTCACTCCATGCAGTTGTGCTAACAGATTGGACAACAATTGCAGCCACCCACGATCTCCTACAGACAACACATCCACTCTGTACTTTCACATCTGCACACCTATAATATTATGTATATATACATATTCTGGACACCATTTAGATGATGATGACCAGATGATCAAGTGAGTGAAGAAGAGACTAAGAGAAGAGGTTTCATTCCTCATTACAGACAAAATAAGCTTCGTACGGCGCATAGTTTTGTTCGCTATTGTATTGTGCTCTGCCACATTATTAACTTGTATACATGATATACTTAATCTGATATAGCTCTTTGTTCTGCATTCAGATCTGTGTTAATATTGCTATGCTTGTTCTTCATTTTGTCTGATCTTTCTAGTTGCTCTTTCTGGTAATAGACGATTAGTCTTGTCTTTCGCAAATAATTCACGACTAATTATCAGTCGAGCACAGTCTAGCTCTTCGTGAATCATTCGCGACAGATAATTTGTCTTGCAATTTGTGGCAAATTATTCATCTAGTGCTTCATTCATTAAATGTTTGGCTACATAATCTAGAATGATTGTGATTTCTATCACTTAAGTATCTCTTCATTCTGATAGGCGTAGTCATGCTTACGGAGAGAGTCAAATAATTCATTCCGCCTCGCACGAACATTTTTTGTTCGAGTTCGCTTCTCGTTCGTTTCTTGTTCGAGTTCATTTCTCATTCGTGTTCATCATATATTCTCCTCTCCCCCTCTCTCCAACAACATGCACGTGATGTATGGATCTCATTGAGTTGACCACGCTTTGTTAAAGGAGTGAAGCTAAATCCTGAGCAACTGAGACAGATGAAAACATTTTATCTCAGTTTGTGCGGTGTCCTTGGCAGTAGTAATGTTGGATCTTTGTCAGGACAACACACAATTGCGTCTTTTAATGAGAAATTTGAGTACACAATAATAATCTTTCGTTGAGATGAAACATTCAATAATTATATGCAAGTCATGAAATTGTATGTAAATGATCAAATTTGCTACGACAACCTGCATTGGGATCAAGGAAGACAAAAAACAAACCGATATTTATTTGGTTGTTCAGATGTTTGGGATATATGTCGGACGCCATGTGCGATCGTATCCTAAAGAAGCTTGTAATTGGATAATTGTATTTTGGAAGAAAAAACAGAGAAAAATACATTGATGACGGAGTTCTTCTTATGGTTCGTGAGATGGCTGCACGAAGTGTTGTACAATATTTGCTTACTACAAAAGAAGACTTGCCTTCAGATGTGGACTACAATAAAGAGAGCATAAAACAAGTCTCAAAAATCATTGACCCGACTTTTTGTCGGAATTGGGTTAGAGCGCACTATGGAAAAGGCAAAGGTATAACTTCAAAATTGATTGGTGTTATACCTAACCCCTTGAGAGCAGTTGCAGAAAATATTAAACAAAAATATCTTGCTGTCCACAATACTGAGCATGAAAATGGGACCTCTACTAGCACTGAATGGAGGTTCTTCTGCAAAGTAAAAACTTCAAAAAATGAGGAGGCCATCTATTATGGAGCTGGAGAATCAAGTTTCATGACACTTCCTTCTTCATTGTGGGAGCATCCCACATTGTATATATTTGATAACTTGGATTCTTTAGACTTCAATTACATTTTGTCAATGGTCCAGCATTGTTTGATAACTCTCACGCCACAACACAAAGTCTGTGTGGTTGTTCTCTTTTTGGATCACAACAAGAAAGAGGGTATCAAATCAAGCATCAAAGCAATGCTTGATGTCCGTTAATCTATTTTTGAGGGTTACTACGAACTGGCAACTCCATTGAAAGAGAATAATATAACTGTTCCAAACCTACAGCCTGTTTTATTTGTTCTTCACAATGCTGAGTCCCTGAATGATGTCAGGGAGTGCGTGCAAAGCAAATTTAAACTGTTGAGGTTGTGTTTTGAAGATAGTGAAAAATCGGCAAAACATTTTGTGTCATGTAAGCCAGATCACAAAAAGAAAGCAAAGCATTGGCGAGGTGTTAGCAGCATTATTGAATCTTTTTCTACTCCAAATTGGTCTGTGTGCTTATATAGAATGTCATACTATGTGGCAAAGCTCATGAACATCATCGGTCAGACTATACTGAGTATTGATACTCCAAAAATATAGATATGACTCAGTCCTTCCTAGCGCATCACGACCATTTGGAATCACCTGAATCAGATGCAAATTCATCTGAAGACTCAAGTTCTGGGTCTGAGGAGTCTGATGAGGGAGAAATGGATGTAAACATAGAGACATTATAGTTTCTATTGGTTGTTATGCCTAAATAGTAAAGGAAAATTAAGTGCTTTATACCTCAGGCGGTAGGGTTTGTTGACAATTCAACAAAGGAAGTTTGAAGAAAGATTTACTATTAATGTGTCATTTTTTATGAATGTTAGATACATTTTAATTGATTTGAAAATGTTTTCTACTATGATATGTTTTCTAGAAGTTTTATAATATTTGTGTATGCATGAGTTTTACAGTACGCAATCATGTCATACCCAATTCAATTGTGGTTCACATATTGCTAAATTCCGCAGAGGGACCACAGAGGGACCGCACTAGGGACTGCAGAGGCCTCAGAACCTCCTGCCACGGCGGGAGGACCACGGACGGACCGCATTAGGGACCCCAGAGGACCGCAGATGACCACAGAGGACCACAAATGGACTGCAATCTAAACCACAGAGGTTCATAGAGGTCGCAAATGACTGTAGATGACCGTAGATGATCGTAGAGGTCGCAGATGGCCTCAGAACCTCCCGCCATGGTGGGAGGACTGCAGACGAACCGCATTAGAGACCCCAGATGATCGTAGAGGACCACAGATGGACTGCACCCTAAACCGCAGAACACCACTTAGACCGCAGAGGTCGCAGATGACCATAGAGGATTGTAGAGGACCACAGAGATCGTAGATGACCCCATAGATCGCAGACGCCCTCAAAAGCTCCTGCCGTGGTGGGAGGACCATAGAGAACCACTGACGGAATGCACTAGGGACCGCGGAGGTCATAGATGACCGTAGAGACCGCAGAGGTCGCAGATGACCGTAGTTGACCGTAGAGGACCGCAGAGACCGTAGAGGTCGCAGATGACCTCATAACCTCCCGCCGCAGTGGGAGGACCGTAGAGGACCACAAACGGAGTGCACTAGGGACCGCGGAGGTCGCAGATGACCGTAGAGACCGTAGAGGTTGCAGATGACCATAGTTGACCATAGAGGACTGCATAGACCGCAGAGGTCACAGATGACCTCAGAGCCTCTCGCCACAGTGGGAGGACCGTAGAGGACCACAAACGGAGCACACTAGGGACCGCGGAGGTCGTAGATGACCATAGAGATCACAGAGGTTGCAGATGACCGTAGACTGACCGTAGAGGACCACAGAGACCGCAGAGGTCATGGATGGCCTCAGAACCTCCCGCCGCGTTGAGAGGACTGCAGAGTACCACATACGGAGTGCACTAGGGACCATAGAGGTTGCAGATGACCGTAGAGACCACAGAGGTCGCAGATGACCGTAGTTGACCGCAAAAGACCACAGAGACCACAGAGGTCGCAGATTGTTGTTTGATTTAATTGTTTGTTGCTGTTTTTGGGTGGTGATTGTCAACCTCCCATCCCAAATCAACTTCACAACATCTCATTTACAAATATTATAAAGTTGTTATTCATACTCCTAGGGCTCTTATAGTCTAGTTTAGTCATTCATTACACATCTAATATTGTAATACCACATGCACATGATGTTTGAACATGTAGCATACGCACTGAATTTGGAATCTTAAAACATCTAAATTATGTTGATTTGCATGGAATTAACTTGACAGGTAAGATCTAATCCCCTCTTCTTGAATTAAGCATCATTGTTTGAGTTCATTACAACTAGCTTATAAGCCAACTAAATCTAATAGGATTCCTAGAAAAGAAAACTCCTTGGATCCAAGTGTCCTTGTGCTTGGTTGTTGCACTTTCTTTTTTTTTGCTATGATTCAAAGAGACAAAATGGTTACTAGTTTTTATTGAAACTTAGGTTCCATGAAATTCACTTTAAGAAGGTTTGGCCTCAACCTCCATAAACTTATGTGTAACTCGTAGATCTATTCAAAATTGTTTGATGTACAGGTAACATACCAATCGAATTGGGAATGATGAGCCAATTATTCTCTTTGAATATAGGCACAAACCATTTGATGGCCCAAATCCCTTCTTCTTTGGTGAATTGCACATCGGTTTGGAACTTGCAACTACACAACAACCAATTGATAGGTAGTAGATCAATAAAATTGTTAAACATTTGATGATATCAATAAAACAACAAAATGACTAGTTAAACTGTATTTTTTAGAGAATTATGTTGTGCATTGTAGTTTTGTTGAGTTTTTTCTTTGCATACAAACTTCTATTTTGTGGCTTAAAAATATGGAACTAAAAGGTAGGTGATTGAATACCTCCAACAATGTCATTTATGCTTGGTTTTGGCTCAAGTCACTTAATCTTACGGTCCAAATCAAATCACAAATGTCAAAACTCTTTTATTGTCAAGCACTTACAACAATCGATGATGTTGGCTTATGAGTTTCAAAATCTAATAATATTGATCAATATGATATTGTATCAATGGATTATCATGGACTAGTCTTTAAAAGCTAAATATTAATTGTCAATACAAATATATTGTTAATTGTTTAAAGCACAAACTCTAAAAATATAGTTATCTATAAAAAAAATGGTTTAAGCCTAATTTCACTATTACATATTGACAAATGTACAAAAAACCAGACAGCGACTTCCGTGGCCAAAAACTAATGTAGCTTACATAACTGTCAGAAGCCCAAAAGACAGGCAGTCCAACATACCACGCAGGGTACCAGTCTGAAAAACAACTTTAAGTAGAATGTTAAAAGTACATAGCTAGCCAAATACAAGCCGTGGCAGACAAGGAGGGGGCTTCTCCCTCAAAAACCTGAAGATTCTTGGTTGTCCAAATCCTCCACAAAGCCGCTAGCATGCATACATGCCAAAGGGTAAGAGCAGAAGAATCTGTCAGAACGAAATCCCCCAGCAAGATAGTAGCCATGTCTAGAGAAAAAGTGAGGCCCCACCACGAGAAAATGTGACTCAACTGAGCAAGGGAAGAAAGGCCTTTAGTGGCTAAGGAAAAAGAAAGGCGAGGGTGAGAGTGAAAAAGGGACTGAGCATTTGGAGGAAAAAGAAAAGAGGTCCAAATAGATTCAAAGGAAGAGAGAGTGGAGGCGTCTCCTCAGGTGACGAAGGATCAAAGGAGAAGTAAAAGACGGGCCAGGTTAGTCACAGAGGGCCCCACTGTATCTCCCCAAACCTCTTAGCCCCATCCGCATAAGGGGGTTTCCCCATGAAATACGTAACCACAGTAGTATCAGCAAGCTGAGCAATGTAGTCTTGAAAAAGAGAAGTATGAAGCTGAAAGGAACACACCTTTAGATCAGCCGACGAAGTGGAATGGTCAGATCGACAAGCAAATCCGCTATCTGAGCCGCCATCCGTATGAAAGAGAGCAGGGTCGGTGTGGCTAGAGGGTGTATCTGAGCCTGCTCCAAAAGCACCAAGAAGGTGTCTTGAATGCAGCAGGGGTGTGAGGCTGCTGCGCCCTTGCCCGGTAGGCCTGGAGGTAGGAGACCGTACTCGTTGCCTTCAGAGCTTGCATTTGAGAGGACGAGGGCGCCGGGCATGGAGAGGGACAAAAGGCACCACCTACAACAACCTGGCAAACCTGTGGGATTGCAGTCTAGAGACTTCCTTGTACTGCTTCTTGACATACTTCCTTTTGTTGGGGCCCACCTTCTTTGTTGAAGGAGGAGGCTGCGACTCTATTGACATAGGGTGAGGCAGGGATATCGAATCCGCCATGCTGACTGAGAACCGGGCTGCAAGAGACGACCGAGTGTTGAGAGCAAGGACTCACCAATTCCACAGTAGCAGACGTAGGAGGAAAAGCAGGCAGAGCAAACAGAAGAGGAGAAGGGGGCTGCACCATCAGACCAGCAGAAGGGAGGTGGTGCAGCGTAGTAGAGCTCAATGTCTTTGAGAGAGCAGGAAGATCCAAACAAGGCGCAACAGCATCGCGATCCAAGCACAGCCTAGAAAGAGACGAAGAGGGGGCAAGAGAGGGGGGGGAGAGAAGCTCCATCGAAATCTCTGGAACGTGCTGCAAATTTGAAATAGGTCCGCTCGTGCGACAAATTTGAAATAGATCCGCTCGTGCGACAAATTCAAAATAGATTCGCTCGTGCTGCAAATTCAAAATAGATCGTCTCCAAGTGTTTGGGTTCACCACCGCCAACCCCCCATACGTCCATGTCCACATCGAATGGAATCCCTTCCTCTGCCATTTGCCATAATTTTGTTGCTTGTTATCTATAATTTGAAATACTAACATGCAATGGTTGAGTTCAGGTTTAGATTATCAGATAGAGATATTTGGATTTAAGTAGAAATCATATTGAGGACTCTAGAGGTCGCAAATGACCGTAGATGACCGCAGAGGTCGCAGAGGACCACACTAGGGACCGCAGAGAGTCGCAGAGGTCGCAGAGGACCGTAGATGACCATACTTGACCGTAGAGGACCACAGAGGCCGTAGAGGTCATAGAGGACCGTATATGACCGCAGAGGTTGCATATGGCCTCAAAACCTCCCGCCGCGGTGGGAGGACTACAGACGACCACAGACGGACCGCACTAGGGACCGTAGAGGAACGCAGAGGTCGTGACCGCAGACGACTATAGCCTGACCGCACTAGGGATCGTAGAGGACCGAAGAGGACTGCAGAGACCGTAGAGGCTTGTAGAGGACCGCACAGGGACCGTAGAGACCGTAGAGACTCATAGAGGCTCACAAAGGGACCATAGAGGGACTGCAAAGGACCACAAAGGGACCGTAGAGGGACCGCAGAGGACCATAGAGGACCGTAGATGACCACAAAGGTCGTAGATGGGCTCATAACCTCCCGCCGTGGCGGGAGGACTGCAGACAATGACAGTCGGACCGCACTAGGGACCGTAGAGGACCGCAGAGACTGTAGAGGTCGTAGATGACCGTAGAGAACCGTATATGACTGCACTAGGGACCGCAGAGGATCCGACACTATAGTTTGCAAGATCCTGCAATCAGGATGTTGGTGGCCAATGATTCATAAGGATACGAAGAAATACTAGAAAAAGTGTGATGTGTGCCAAAGGGCAAGAAGGCCAAGAGATTGAATTATGACCTACTGCACCCGGTCTTAGCCCAAGCACCATTCAAAAAGTGGGGATTGGATTACATCAGTCCAATTCACCCTACAGTAAGGAGTTCCCAGGCTCGATACATAATCGTAGCCACAGACTACCTCACCAAGTGGGTCGAAGCCAAGGCAGTAAGAGTAGCTGATGCTAGGACCACTGCCAAGTTCCTTTATGAAAATATCATTGTGCGCTTTGGATGCCCGTTAGAGCTAGTTAGCAATCGCGGAAGTCATTTCATCAATGAGACCATCAAGGTCCTGTTGGAGGAATTCTTCGTGATCCACAGAACCAGTACGCCTTATTATCCTTGTGGTAATGGACAAGTAGAATCATCCAATAAAATCTTGTGTAGTGTGCTCACGAAAACAGTTGAAGCTAGCAGATCAGATTGGGAACACAAGTTGCATGCTGCACTGTGGGCATTCAGGACAGCATATAAAGGAAGCACTGATCAAACTTCCAATTGGTATATGGTCAGGATGCTGTGATGCCAGTAAAGTTTTTAGTTCCTTCATTAAGGATTGCCACCACGCAACGTCTTAATGAGTCCAAACCTCTACAACTACGCCATGAAGCTCTGCATAAACTCTGTGAAACATGCTTACTAGTTGTGCATGCACTGCAGCTGAAAAGAAAAGACGCAAAGCATGGCATGATCACAAATTACAAAAGAAGGATCTTTGCTCCGGAGATCTGGTCCTGATGTATAAAACCAAGGCGATCAAGGGAAAGTTAAAATTTACAAGCAAAGGTCCTTATCGGATCAAGGAAATTCTTAATCATGGAGTCGTGAATTTAGAAAAGCTAGATGGGACACCATTCGATACACCCATCAACGGTAGCCGGTTGCAGAAGTATTGGCCACCACAGTAAGAGAGATCCAGATTGGTAATGGCACGTACGAAAGCTATTCAGCTAAACCATCACCACTAGATCTAGGAAGATCAAGCCAAATCAAGCTAGATCCATCAAGATTCGGCCAGATCTGGCAAGATTGAGAAAATCCATCAGAATCCAAGGAGGATCCAGATCTAGATAGGATCAAGAAGGAAGCAGATCATCAGATTGACTGATGGATCTGTTACCAAGTATCCATCAGAACTTTCAGAAAACTACCAACAGTCAGATCAAACCTGGATGAAGCTGATTACCAGTTTACAAAAGCTAAAAATCAAAAAATCTCGAGATCTCGTCAAAAAACTCTCTGAAAGAATACTTTTTTCATGATTTTTTGAGATCCCCTAGGAGATAGCTCTTGAAACTTGGGCAGTCACCAAATCTGACCTAAATGCATCCATGAAAATCTCTACGAGAGTTCTTGATGGAGGAATCACCATATTTTAGTGTGTGCGAGGGTTCCCAGAAGCTGAATTTTCAAAACCCTCATAGAGCATCAAGATCATCTTACCAACCCTTGCAAGGTGCCTAAATGAAATCAGAGCAATAAAATTAGTCTACATACATGCTTTGATTTTGAAAATCCAATCACAGGAACAAGTTGTGCGAGAGATCACTTCCTGCGAGAGTTGAACCCTCACAGACAGCCTGAACCCTCGCAGAACCTTCGCATAGGAGTCAAATTACTTTTTGAACTCTCGCAGACTTCCCTAAGTTCTTAGAATTTTGTGAAGAAGGTGCTTGCCAAAATTTGGGTGGAACTGAACAAAGAAAAGTGGATTTCACCTAATACGCACTCTAAATTCCGTTATCTAAGGGCTGAATTCGAGTCATTTGTCACCTTTCCTAGCGAAACTCTGTCGAAATTTACATTGAAATTACCAAGTTCTCCGTTTGTGACCAAACTTTCTACAGCTATCATCTCGTCATACTGAACACCATCTACGCTCTGAACTACAATACTTGTCATCCGACACTCGTAATTCACAATTTTTGTCATTTTCACAACTTTTTACCTTTTTCACCGTTTTTCTTACTTTTTTGACTTCTAATCATCACTGCTGACATGGCTTCCTCATCCTCTGAAGACTCTGGCACCAAGCAAGTGATCCAGTGTGAAATCCCCGAGGCCACACAGATTTGGCCCTTACCCTCTGACGCTCTGATCCAACCATGGCTACAAACAGCGGCCCACTTCTAGAGGCAATGGGTGTTTACTCGGCTCTTTTTCATTCTCAGATTGACATGGGCCTCGCCCTTCATGCTTACGCCACCTAAGATGTGAAAAAGACTCGCTTTCACTTCCTGTACCAAGGTACCACGTACAAGGTCAGGATTAATGCAGACTCGATGGTCACCATTGGCATTATATCTGGTAATCGTCAACCCATCTCCCATCGCCATGCCAAAACTCTGATCAAACCATTTGTCACCCAAACTACACCAGAAATTCCAATCCAGACTAACAATGGTTACCTGATAGATGCTATCACGGAACCCGTCATTCAAGCGGCTGCACATTTGTTGAATAACTTTCTGGTTATTTCAACATTTCACAAGGACAGAATCCAGTCTAAGCTGCTGAGTCAGATAGTGGAATCCTTTCTGGAATGCCCTGGCCCCTTAGTTGTGCCATATGACTGGCATAGCTTTCTTATTCATGAACTAACCAAATCCATCAAACCCAACAACCGTGAGCGTATCGCAGCAGGCCCCCTATTGTGTAACTTTGTCTTTGCACTTCTCAAGGTGAAAGTGCACGGTTTCCAATGCTCATCCCTTTTGTCCACCCAAGTTCCACACACTAACCTTTATCCGCCATCCCAAGCATCCAACTCTTCCCAATCTGCAATTATTAACACAACGGCCAGCAAACGAATGCATGGCGTTGCCTCTACATTCTCATCTCCACCTGCTACCCGAAGACGTGCCTCCACTACCGCACTAACCACTCCATCAACCACCGCCACTTCTTCTTCCGTGCAACCCCCCACTCCGATCTCTGTTGTCACTACCTCTCTTCCTATTTCATCCACAATTATTTCTGTGTCCATCCTCGTTTCCTCTGTTGATAGCACTCTTATATTTGTTCCATTATCCACTACTCTGTCCATCACCATCGCATCCTCCATCACTCTTGCTGCCACCGTTGAAACAGAGAATACGCGCCTAGGGACGGAGGTCAAAGCCCTACAAGATGAAAAGCTCGTCTGGTTAGTTCAACATGCACCAGACTCAAGGCCGCTCTCTCAATCAAAAATGAATCTTCTTCGGCATCAGGTGCAGGTTTATAGCCAAACCTTAAATAGCTACTAGAAAGAGTTCAACAAATATCGGACAAGCACAACTCACGAGCTCGCCCAGGCCAGACAAGCCCTCAAGGCTTGCCAAAACTTCTTGGAAATGAAGGCCCAGCCCAACCCCATGGTAATTTCACCGCTACGTAATTTTGACGTTGCATAGGTCAGTACTAGCCAAGACCAAAGCTAGTAGGCAGTAGGGGGATTCACCAAGATCAAGGGTCCGAAGGCCAAGACCAAGGACAAATGGATACAGCTGCTGAGATGCAAGACCAAGGCCAAGGCGCAGATACCAGCCAAAGCCAAGCCACATCATCCAGAGGTTCACGCACGATATCTGCCAACCGGGCCTTCTTAAGACCAAAGTTCATGGAGGAGAAAATCAACGAATTCCTATCAAAGTATTCCCACGAGTCATCAAGAGACGGCTGGCAGATATCATTTTCAGCTCAGACAATAAAGAGAAAAGAACTACAAGCATTACCCGCCCTCCCACCACAACTAGAGTGGCATCAATAGTTGCTTGAAAGAGACCATGCGGCCATCAGGGCCTACGTGACGAGTCCGCAACAATTACCAAGTGAGCGCGCACTTCTTTCCATGTACACGATGATCCAAATGGGTGGAATGCGGCACCCCTCTGGACAAGATCACACTGCAAAATTTTAATTGGCCGATCATACCATCAGAATATGGGTGGACTATGCAGGTAGATGCCAAAAGGGCTCTCACCACGTTCGCAAATCAATATATCAATTGCCCTGATCCAACAGTCCGCGCGGCAGCCACTTACGCCCGAGACTTAGAACATTTAATGGGCATTGAAACAAAATGGGATGATTTTCTTTCCTCAATATTCTTTGATCCTAATAAGGCGCTAGCTTCCAACAAAGTCGAAGATCAACTGCCAGTCGCTCGTGTATATTATCGAGTTGCATTCCTTGGAGATCCCTAGACGTGCCAATTCCAAGCATGGGTCACTCAAGAATGGCTGACAGGAGTCCACAAGTCCTTCCACACGCCCAAGGACTCAAAGAAACTGGACCGTCTCAACTTCATGGAAGACGTTACGGGCTACCTGATCCACTAGAGGCGGGCAAAGCGGACGCTATACTAAACCGGCAGAGTGCCGAGGGACCGGCACTATTTCAGACCGTGGGTCCTGTTGGGGGTATTCCCAACAAAGTGTAAATAAGTAAATGCGTCCAATAAAATGTGCGGCGAGGGCATGGCATCCTGCGCATATAAGCCCATGGCCCAATGAACACGCAAGCCAAAGTGTAAATAAAATAAAATAGACTTGGTCCTTTGTAATTAAAATAAAACCTGAGGCCCAAAGTCAATCTTAAACTTAGAGTTTACTTTTTAAAGTTGGGTCCAATTTTGGACTCACATGAATCTTGTGATTTCCAATGCACTTTTTGTGGACCCTTGGATCAAGTTGGGTCAAGATGAATGGATAGGATCAATGTGAATATCAATGTGAATAGGATTGAGGGGCAGGGGCCTTCCCCATTTTATAAAAAGGCACCATTTGTACACTATTTGCATGCTTAATAGAGAGGAGGAGACTCTACTATTTTGAGAGCTCAAGCATCCTCATTTGCTAATCAATCTTGCTTATGCTATTGTTGTGTTTGCTTGTGATTTTCATTTTTTTCATGCTTTTTGTTTGTGATTAGTTAAGGTTTCTCTAGAAGCAATGACATTGAGCATTTGAGCTAACCTCCATCTCATCTCTCTCTCTTTCTCTCTTCTCTTCTCTCTTCCTCTTCTTGTCTATCCTTTCCCTTCACCCAAAAGCATGATGAATGTCAATGTAGAGGAGTAGAGTTAAAGGAGGGTTTCGATGGAACACGCGTCCCGCCAACGGCAACCTGGGTCATGCATGGGTTGTCTGAGTGAACAACTATATGTACAGTGTAATTTCATTATGAGAAATACAACTGCTATGTGAGCTTGTTGTGGAGAGTGTTTTTTGTCTGTGTTATTGTGTAGCATGATCTGTGTTCCTGTGCAAAGCAAATTCTAAGTTGGTATCAGAGCCGTATAGGGAATGTACACAGTACATCATCGTCGTTGAAGAGAGCTTCGGGAGAATTGTCTTCTGAGAGTTCGGGGTTTACGACGGGTTGAAGACGGAAAGAGAAGCACTGGTGCACGGTTTCTAGTTTATAGAGGCTTGCTAAGCTCAGCAGAGGGATTAGTAGCCTGTGCATAGCATCGGAAAAAAAAAAAATTGGTGAAAAATTGACATTTTGAAGCCAGCTGAAAATTGAAACCGGGCTTGGGGTTACGATTTTTATACATAACTGGTGATTTCTTCGCTGTTTGTGCACCGTTTTGGATGCCGTAAGGACATGAAGGAAGCTAATCACATTGTCAACCAGCCATGGAGAGATTCTGAGGTTTATGTCAGAGATTTGTCTCCAGATAGTTAATCTAGCACACCGTTTCTCCACGGAATTTCTTGAGTGAACACTCTACAGTCTTGGAATCAGTAGAGCGACCCTGCTCCAGGCCTCAGATCATGCTCAAATCGATCCACAGACGAGTTAGATCAAGCAATTTTGAGTGTGGGGAGGCGCGGCCACAGACAGGGAGGTCGCAGGTTGTTCGCGCGCCCAACGCGATGGATACTGTAGTGTCTCGAAGGACATAGCGACTTTAGGAGTGCGATTCAACGCCCAGATAGAGTTTGGACCTTTGGATGAGGTGTCAAATGCATCGACGGTCCAAAACTTGTGATGGGAGAGAAACTTGGACCACAAGATTTGGTTCAGTCATTGGATGGGCTTTGAACAGGGCCCTGAAGAAGTGAAGTGCATTCTGGCCTTCAACTTCATTAAAAATTTTCATACTGAAAGTTGAGTTGGTTCCCTTCACAAGTGAAGAGTGAAGTTTCTTCAAGGTGAAGAAACAATTCAAGGACATGAAGTGGGTTTAACTACACCACCGAAGTATTCTGTCTGGTCCTCTTCGATACAACTGGCCGGCTATCAGCTGATAAGGTCTAGCCTTCAAGATCAATTTTCGTTGTTCCGCCTTTGGTAGTGATTTGTCTGGTTGGCCCCGCATTCAACAATGTCGGCAACCCATTCTGGTACTGTGTCTACGTAAAATAAGACAGCATCTGCCAGCTCATCATCGGGTTGGGTTGCAATCTCCTTTCTCTTAATTCGTGACACATGATCTGCCATGTAGTGTTGTTTTCTCTTGCGAACTACTATCCGAAAATCAAATTCCAACAACAAAAGTAGCCATCTGGTGATTCTTCTGGTGTTGCAAGTTTTATTAACGAGATAGAGGAAGGGTTGATGGTCCGTATAAAAAACAAAATGTGTGGCCATCAAGTAGTGTCGAAATTCCTTAACCGCATAGATCATTGCTAGTGCTTCCCGCTCTGTGGTTGAATAATTCATTTTGGTATCATTGAGTTGTTGGCTTGCAAATCGGATTGGAAAATCCTTTCTGTGTTCACCTGGTTGGGTTAAGACTGCTCCAACTGCATACTTCGATGCATCCGTATGCACGTGAAACTCAATGGACCAATTGGGTGGGCGTAAGATTGGTGCTGAAACCAATGCATCCTTAAGCTTCTGGAAAGCCTTTAGGGCTTCCTCATTCCAATGTAGATCCGTCGTGAGTTTGTAAATTGGTCATGCTAACTCCGCAAAATCAAGAATGAAAATCCTATAATAGTTAGCATGACCCATGAAGATGTAGACTTCGCGGATCGTCCCCGGTGGTGGTAGATCAACAATGATCCTGATCTTTGATAGATCTATGGTGATCCCATGTCTTGACACTATATGGCCAAGAATCAAGCCATGTGTCACCCAGAATTGACATTTTTCTAGATTCAGGGAGATCTGGTAGTCATGACATTTTTGTAACACCTTCTCCAAATTGGATAAGTGTTCTGAGTCTGGTCCATGCATGCACAGATCGTCCAAGAAAATTTCCAAAATTTTTTGCAGATAATCTTTTAATGCCACCTGCATGACTCGCTGGAAGGTGCTTGGGGCATTGCAAAGTTCAAATGGCATCACTTTATAGGCATAGGTTCCCCATTCTGTGGCAAATGCTGTCTTGTGCTGGTTCTGGGGGGCAATCTTCACTTGGTTGTAGCCGATGAAGCCATCTAAAAAACTGTAGGCGTCGGCGCCAACTACTCTGTTGAGGACACTTTTCGTAAATGGTACAACGTGTGCTCAATTTCATAGATGAAATCTACATCCATCAGCTTCTACAACTCTTGCTTGATCAGCTTAGTATAATTTGGGTTGCAGCGGTAATAACGGCTTACTTTGGGAACTACTCAGTCCACCAAGGGTATGGTCTGTTGGACTACTGTTGGTGTTATGCCTTTCAGGTCACTATAACTCCAGGCAAAACAATCTTTATACTCCACCAACAATGATCGTAGTCTCTTGAACTGTGTGGGTGTTACCTGCTCTTCCACATGCACTATCTTTTCTTCTTCACTGGCTCGACAAGATTCATCGGCTGTGTTCGTGCAGGTCCTTTGAAGACTTGTTCTGGTGGTGCTTGACTTTGATCAGGTTCTCTCTGGGCTTGCGACATCATGATTACCACGTCATCCAAGGTATAGTTCTTGAAAGTCTCAGGCATCCCATGAACTGGCGCTCGTCGAGATTCCTCCTTCAGCATATTGATCTTAGCCCGACTGGTCATTTTTTGATTTTTTGTCACCAGTGTAGAAGATGACATTGTATCTGAGTCTATCTTGATTGACTTCAAGGATTCCAACAACTTTCTTTTGGCCTTTTTTGTCATTTAGGTGGGTTCATCCTTGTTGTCTTTCATCGGGACTGCTGTGACATTCGCCTCATGGTTGCGAATATCAACATCCACTGTAGCTATTGCCACTTCGGGTAGATCACTCCATTGGATCACCTGGTTGTAGCGTTGCTTCAACTGATTCTTCTTATTCGCAGGTGCCTTGGGTGGATCGATCCTTGAGATTTTTGCCATAGCAGACTTTTGTTGTGGTTGAGCTGGTACTTTCTTGGTTCTGTAACAATCTGGGTCCATGTGGTGTAGGACCTGTTCATCAGTCAACTCAATCTCCTTATTATAAGTTATAGCATGTTGCCAAAGGACTAGATCATCGTCCACTGGATTCTCAATAGGCTCTGCTGACAGCCATGCTACATGTATCATATTCACCCCAAATGTGATTGGTGTGTCCATCGTATAACACTTGGATGAAGATGTACTGGGTTCCGGATCTGATTCATATTGACATGCCCGACAATCAATAGTTGCTAACGCATTCGTCCATCTTACGACATCCGTCTCTGAATCATAGTGACCTCCCTTGGCTGGCCTTGGGCGATCAATCATGTAATCTGTTGTAGATGATCCGTCATCAACTTTGGGTGCAATAGGTTTCATCACCCATGTGGTTGGATCAACCTTTATAGCTTGCTCTCTATTCTCAAAGGTGAGTTAGAGATTTCATGAAGTACATCAGCTGCTGTGGTGCTGGGACCTGGTGCTAATGTTTGATGCAGCGAGTTGAGCGAAGATCGTTTTGATCTTCTCAACGTGTTGATCTAACTGGTTGCCATCCCACCGTATGGATTGCAGCTGATTGTGAAGGTGCATGACTGAAGCTGCAGTCCTCAGTTCATACTTCTGCTTTAATCTTTCCTGGCTGCATGGCTGCTGTCACAATCTTCAATCTGCATGAGTAGATCCTCATTTATGGATGAAACGATAATCGTCATTGCGGGCTCATCCTTTTTGATCCATTCAGCTCTCCTCGGGTCTCCCTCTGGAGGTCGCACCTCGAGAGCTCGGTCACCGACCAGATGCCTTCGCCCTTCAGGAGTGTTTTGATTTCGAATATCCAGATTCTGTAATTTGCACCATCAAGACTGATTGCTACTCTGGTACCATAGCTGTGCATGAAAGTCTGCCAACGAGCAGAACACAGTGAAAGAGCAGATAGTCAATCCGCCAACGAGCGAGACACTGACAATCTCGCTCTAAAACCAAACTGACAATATAGTTGCTCTATTTTGTGTATCTCTTGGCCTTGTGCTGTGTCTCTTGATTGCTAGAATAAAATATGTTCTGTGATGCGTAGTCGGGTGTCTGGGATCCCATAAGAGCTTCTGCACCAAAAAAAAATTCAAAGATAGAAAATTGTTCACGAATTAGAAGAGAGAGGACGAACACAAAACAAGAAAAAGCTTCCGCAACATGGTATCCGAGCCTATAGGTTATCACTACTGATATCCCAGTAGTGATTCTTCCAAACAATACAATATGGCTACGATAATAAAAAAGACAGGACATAAATGAGAGTCGGCTAAAGGAATTTTCAGTTCAAGAGGGAGTGTTGGAAAATGAACTTTACTTTACTTCATCCCTAGACACCTCCATGTGGGATGAATCAGATCTTGCAAAGGTGGCCGCAAGTGCACTCCGCAAGTACAAATAGAATCAAACAACATCAGGTGCTAAAACGCGGCTATTAGTTTTACAAGAAAAGCTTAGAAGATGTAAAAATAGAATATAAGCTTGTGCAAACGTAGCGTAGAGAATCAAAGAGAGTAGGAGAGAGCGAGATAGAAGAGAAGCTAATACATCTATAGAATAGAAAACAGAAATCATCTCTAAGTCATTACCGAATATTAGAGTGTCATCAACAAATACAACTAAGATTAAAAAACTATCGCCTTCAGTCTTAATAAAGACATCATTGTCTGAAACTAATCTTCTAAAACCAATAGAAATTAAAAATTTAGACATTCTCTTATGCCAAGCTCTTGCGGCTTGCTTTAACCCATAAATGCACTTCTTCAGCTTACAACACAGACCAGAAAATTCTTGGTTGTGGAAGCCTTTTGGCTGTTTCATCTCATCGAAAAATCCATGAAGGAATGTAGTCTTGATATCAATATGATGGACAAATAAGAAATGTGAAATAGCTAAAGCAAATAGGAGGCCAATGGTAGACTGTTTTTCCATAAAGTAGACTATCTCTTGGTAGTCTACTCCATATTTTTGAGAATACCTTTGGCTACCAATCTGGCCTTGTATCGCTCAGCACTCCCTTCCGGTTTCAAGTTTGGTTTGTAGACCCATTTGCAGTCCACAATTTTTCTTCCTTCCATTCTTGGAAGATGCAGACCAGACTGGTTATCAATTTTTTGATCTGACTCCTTACATCTCTGACTGGATTGAAGAGGGAGAGCAGATTCTGTAGAGCTGTATGATCAAGAAGATCAACAAACAATTGAGCGACAAGAGCCACAGTCCCCACAACAACCAGTACAATCTGAACAACTGAAGAATCTAGTTGAGCCAAGATGCTCTATCAGAATCCGACATAAGGCTATTGAGAAAGTTGCAGCAAACAGTTGTGATGAGAACCGATGTATGATGACAACAGAAACCGAAACTTACTCAGAAGCAATTGCAAGTCAGGAATCAGAAGAATGGAGGAAGGCAATGTAGGATATGGAATGGACTTATGAATGTCCTTGCTCTCTATCCTTTTTCCTCCATCTCTCATGCTTTTGTTGTATTTGCTAATTGTTAGATCTGAATATTATTGGGAATGTATGTTCTTATGTTTTTTGTGAGAGAGAAAGGGAGAGAGAGAGAAGCAAGTATCTATCTCTTTGTGGATCGTAGGGTTAATGGATGTAGTGTTAATTGTGTAGTGTTAATGGATGTTAGATTTAGATGTGGATATTTTATACATGCTAAATTCTGAGATATGCTATCACTCTTATGGGATCGAACCTACACATGACAACTAACTTCATCTCCTTGATGCTTGAGTGCTTGGATCTTGGGTTGAGGATAGGCTAGGAAATAAACCCACTACAATCTTGGCACCGTTTCCGAGGAGCTACGCCAATTTTTCAAATTGCAACATGTTGGTAGATGGTTAGCTTGTATTAGGCATCTTTTTTTTGGCATGAATAGGGTTAAACCATCATTAATATTATTTTTTAGGTTCTAATTTATCAAATTTAGCCACTGTCAATTTTTGAACCATTCCAATATAATTTGATAGAAATTCTGAAAAAAATTCATTTTTAGTGTCGGTCACTTGATCAAGATCTATTTCTTGAAAATAAAAATCTGATTATTTCCAAGTGATAAAGGTTTTACAGACTTGATTTGATCTGAACTGAGATAGAATTTTTGTTGAAAAATCTAGATCCAATCTCATTGTCTGATTGACTTAATTTGAAATTATGGCTGAAGGAGGACCAATGAACCCACCACCAATTATTGTTAAAAGGTCTCCTTGTCTAGATATACCAAAATACAATGGGTTATCTGATTCCATCAGATTTTTCCAAATCTTTTTTGAATCATGTAGGATTTATGACGAAGTTTTTCCACAAGATAAACTTCAGTTATTCCCTATGGCCTCAACTGGAGCTGCCCAAGATTGTTGTCAATTGGAATCAAGCTCTTGCAATAGTGGATTGTATAGAAAGCTATATGTGTCAGCAAGATAATCAATCCGAATTGAACGAAATTTTCTTACTTGATCGAACTTTGGACACGCCGATCACTTTTCCATTGGATATAATGAACCTGACTTGGATATCAACTGACCCAATTTCAGATCTGATTGAAGATGATCCAATATATGCTAGTCATGCTTTGACTTACGATGGAGAGGCAAAACTTAAGGATGAGTAGATTCTCAATCATATGGACTCTACAAGATATGGAGTTCAAGATATTCTAGATGAGCCAACAATAAAGCTGCCAAAAGCACTTACATTGAAGGAGGACAAGATGGCAGGACCTATGACAAAGAAACAAGCTAAGCAACACTATAATATGGTCCTAAAATGGGAAAAATCATCTCAAAAAGTTGATTCTAAGAATGTACCACCTTTACTGGATAAAGGCATTAGGGCCCTTTTTGGACTCAAAAAGGGCCTCTTCCTTGCCTAAACATGTTTGCTAATTAAGATTAATTAGCTCACTAATCGTCCACGTGGCAGCTCACCATGGGTTTATCATGAGTTAACTCATACTTCAATAGCCTTCACTTAGACCTAGCATAATAATATAGCAAGTACAAGTGATTTAAGATCTAAATGAAGAGATGGCCAGAATTTTTTGAAGGCCTTCAAAAAAACCGTTTTACAACTTGAATTGAGATAAAAAGGGGGCCCAATATTTCATTGGGCCCCCAAATTGAAAAAAAATTCAAAAAAAAAAGTGTGGGAGGGGGCATGGGGTACACCCCTCCCCCTCCCCTTGAACAATAAACCCCCCCCCCCCCGCCCCCCGCTCCCTCCTCCTACGGCACCCGTACCCGCTCCCTCCCCTCTCTCGATCTCACTCCCTCCACTTTGGGCCGCTGACCTGGGTGAGCACGCGGGCCTCTGGACAAAAAAATTTTGCCCCCCACTTGCTGTCTGGATGGGGGGCCGCTGAATGGCGACCCCGGGCTGCTGCGCGCTCAACTTGGCCAGCGGCCCGGGGAGTGAGGGAGTGAGATCGAGAGAGGGGAGGGAGCGGGTACGGGCGCCGTAGGAGGAGGGAGCAAGGGGGGGGGTGTGGGGGCCTGGGTTATTGTACAAGGGGAGGGGGAGGGGTGTACCCCATGCCCCCTCCCACACTTTTTGTTTTTGATTTTTTTTCCAATTTGGGGGCCCAATGAAATATTGGGCTCCCTTTTTACCTCAATTCAAGTCGTAAAACGGTTTTTGGAAGGCCTTCAAAAAATACTGGCCATCTCTTCATTTAGATCTTAAATCACTTGTCCTTATCATATCATCACTACAAGTAGAGTTAGAGGAGAGTTAGTGAGTGGGTTAGAATTTGTAGATCTAATTTACGCCATTGGATGTGCCATGTCATATGGACCATTCCATCTCAATTGTCATTCTCTTATTGGTACACATGTCATCATTAACACTAATTATAATTAGTGAAGAGGCCCTTTTTGAGTCCAAAAAGGGCCCTAATGAAAGGGGAAGGTCAAAGATGATACTTCAAGTAAGTTTTTTTGTAGAAAATCATCATCAAGGAAGTTGTCACCTTCAGAGAAGAGCACATCATCTAGAAGGTCATCGCCTACAAGATCTATTCCTGCTAAGAAAGCTAAACGGAGATCAAAGATCAACCCTTATGAAAAAGAACAATTAGAAGAAGTCCAACATGATATGCCTGAGCATTTCAAATGCTATACTTTGGATGATGTGGTGATTATGTTACGAGAAAGAACCAGAAAAAAGGAGGTTTACGATGGACCAGATCGGCCAATGAATCTTGCTGAACCAGGAGAGTTAGAAAAGATTATTCAAGTTGGAACGCAACTTACTCCTGAACAATTTCAAGCATTAAGATAGTTATTGATCAAATATCAAAACAGTTTTGCTTGGACATACAAGGATCTCAAAGGGATTCCTACCTCAGTTATTGAGGATACGATACCCTTAATGCCTGATGTAGTTCCAAAGGTTACAAGATTTTATCGCTGTAATCCAAACATTACGGATACTAAGCATCTGGTTCTTTGGAAAGGATATTCTGAGGATGAGGTTTCATAGGAAATAGAAGGTAATCTAAAGAAGAATTTCTCGGACTTTAAGTTCTGAGGACAGAACTAAAATAAGGGGGGAAGTATGTTACAGCCCTAATGGGGGTTAGTACCATTAGGGGTTGTCTTGGATGTAGGGGCCAGGCCTAATCTGGATAATAGTCAAGTAGGGCCATGGGGTCACTCCTGCATGCGGTATAGGCATGTGTGTTGCATCCTCGTATGGGATAGGATGTACATGCACTATGATTATGCATGGGTGTTGACTATTATGGATTAGGGGTCTAAATCGAGGTAGAACTTCCTAGAATACCAAGGGAGGATTGTAGTAGATGAAACCGTCCCAACCAAATCTAGACCCAATATTGGTCTAGCCCCCGAGCAATCTAGAAGACAGGCAAGACATAGGAAAAGCGCTTCACAATCTGACAACATAACGGCCATAGACTCTACAATGCCCCTCATAGACACTGGTAAGGGTATATATAGAGATATAGCCAACCCCACCTGCCCATGCACAGAATCCACATGGAAGATGCCAATCCCCCATGCATGTCCATTGCATGTAAATACCCCTAACCCATAATAGTCAACACCCATGCATAAGCACAATGCATGTACATCCTATCCCATACTAGGATGCAACACACATGCCTATACCGCATGCGGGAGTGACCCCATGGCCCTACTCGACTATTATCCAGATTAGGCCTGGCCCCTACATCCAAGACAGCCCCTAATGGTACTAACCCCCATTAGGACCGTAACATACTTCCCCCCCTATTTTAGTTTTGTCCTCAGAACTTAAAGTCCGAGAAACTCTTCTTTAGATTACCTTCTATTTCCTATGAAACCTCATCCTTGGAATATCCTTTCCAAAGAACCAGATGCTTAATAACCTCCCGATTACACAATTATGGATCTAGTATTAAGAATCTTTTCAGGCTCTAAAGGAATTCTTGATGAAGGTCCTTCATCATCACCAACTAAAGTAGGATCCATCACATCACCATCAAGAATGTTAGAGTCATTCACAATATCATTACTTGAAGACACTTTTGGAATGTTTTTCTCATAATAAATGACATCTCTACCAGCAATCACCTTGTTAGTAGTAGGAATGTAAACCTTGTAGGCTTTACTCACCTCACTGTATCCAACAAATATACCTTTCCTTGAAAATGGATCCTCCTTTGACCTATCATCAAGAGTTATATTGACATAGCAAGTACATCCAAAAGTTTTAAGAAAGTTGACACTCAGCCTCCTCTTGAATAGCATCTCAAAAGGTGTCCTTCCATCCAATATAGCACTCGGCCACCTATTGCATAGAAAGTCAGCACACAACAAAGCATGATTCCAAAATGGTTTGGAAGATTAGCACATAACCTCATGCCTATTCTCTGTTCTCGAAGGTGAGTTTTCTAGTACCCCAGTTGTGAACTACTTGGGCAGTCCTCACCCATGGCCTTCCCAGTAAAACACAGTATGCAAATGGGAACTCAGGTATATCCATTACTAATGTCATTGACTACACCCTTTGGCTTTACACGGGATTGATTTGTCTGTATTTTTTTGTGTTTGGATTGTTCATAGCTAGCGGAGGAGGTGTGAGAGGGTAGAGGAGACCGTGAACAACCTCTAAGGGCTTGAAACCCAAACCAAGTAGTCAAAAAATTCAAAAAACACACCAATCTGCATTTTGGAGGGAAAAAGAGCCTAAAATCTCACCATATTTTAATATCTCCAAAATCAGAGAGAGTTAACCCTTGCATGACTAGCAGCAGTTCTAGGGTACTATCCTAGACCTTCATAGAAGCCTGCAAGAGTTAGTTCCAAGCAGATTGCAAAAATCAGAGAAAAGTCATAAAAAACTCAAAAAACCCTTGAAAAAATCCAAAAAAATGCAAATCTTCACCAGAACTCTCGTAGAGCCCTCTGAGGTTCCATCTTAGTGAGACCAGGACACAGAGAAGCTTGCAAGAGTTAGTTTGATGTCTAAGTGCCTATGCGAGAGTTCCCAGTGAGAAAAAGACGAGAAAGTACTAGAGAACCCTCGTAGACACCAAGATTTTCAGTTCCAGTGGGCAAGAACTCTCGCAGAGGATTTTGAAGTTCCATCTCAGTGAGACCAGGACACAAAAGAGTCTGCAAGAGTTAGTTTGATTCCAGTGAGCAAAAAATTGGATTTAAGTGCAAAAAAATCACTAAAAAGTAAAGATCCAACAATCCTTCCAATAAGAACTCTCATAGACCCTCTCAATCGATTCAGAATGTCAATTTCCATCAGTGATGAAGCATGTGTTTGGTGAAGATCAAGCCAAAATAGTGGTTCTGAACCCTTGCATACAGTGAAATTTTCACTTAGTGTGAGAGTTAACTCTCGCAGAAAATTCCATAGTGAGATCTGACCTAGATTCAGCTACTGTCAAAATCTCAGATCAATCAATGCAAGGAGTAAGAAGTTATCAAGAAAAAACCACAGTAAAAGACATAAATTTTACTTCAAGCCGATCAGATTGATCAGATCCTTAAGATCCAGACTGCATTCCACTGTATAAGCAAGATCAAACTACTTTGGAACCCACCATTGGATGAATATGAGATCGGGATGATCAATAGCACGAAAGGATAGAAAATCAAACACCACACCTTCCCAGATTAGCATCTACGCAATAAGAGACAGAATCGGAAGTAGCACCAATGGAACCAATGGGCCAACTTGTATCTGTCGCTCCCTTGCAAGCAGCCCGGAGAGCACCACAGATGGAAATACCAAAATCCCATGGAGCATCAGATCTCATCCGTTTCCTCTAGATCTACGAGCAAGCTTGTGAAATCTATGGCGAGCGGACCCCTGCGGAAAAGTTGACGCTGTTCCCCATGTCCTTATTGGCAGTGGCTCAGGATTGGTTTTTCAACCTGTCAGAGGAAGAAAAATCTATCTGGGAAGCGGTTAAAGCGGCTCTCATTACGCGCTTTAAACCAAGGAAGTTCCTGGAAGACCCATTTCTCTTGCTAAGTAAAGTCAAGATGGGAAAATGAGAAAGGGTTAGGGACTATATTGAACGGGTCAAACATCTACGATCCGAGTGCAGTGCAGCCCCAACTCTAGATCATGCGATGATCATGTGGTTCCTAGCCGGACTACCACGGAGCATCAGAAGAGAACTGAAATGATGGGGCAGTACGCTACTCTACAAGAAGCTATGGAAGATGCCATCAGAGAAGAGGATGAGGGATCTGACGACAAATATCCATCCACCCACGCCCCTACTCCCTCGATAGCATCGTCATCATCAAACGCATCCGCTCTATCCACAGAACTGCTGTTGGATCAAATGACAAAATTACACACACTGTAGATGGAGCAACTTACAGGCAGTTTGACAAGAAACTGAAGGCCTTACAAGGAGCTGTTAGTAGCAACGCCACATCAACCGGAACCAAACCAACTATAGTATCCACGATGGGAGAATGTATGGTGTTCAATGTGCACGCAAAACCATACAGTGAACAAGTGTCCAGTCCTAAAGCAAAATCTGAGATTAACACATAGATTTTGCCATCTATGCAATGCAACATCGCACAATACGACATTTTGCCCGTTTAGCCTCCAGATAGTTCAACAGAAGAGAAGTCCTTATCAGACTTCTTATCCATATCATCAAGGGGCACCAAACGTGGCACCAAGGTATGGCGCACCAAATCAACAATAGCGTATGGCCTTATCTGCACCACCAGGGCCAGTCAATCAACAAGTGGCCCATGTAAACCTGATAGCAGTGGAACCAGAGATACAAGTACCACCTCAACCCGAGCAGCAATAATGGTATGAGCTAAATGAACCATTTATGGATCCTGTCATAAATGAATATTTTGCAGCCTATGCAGCTCGAACTTAGCGCCAAGGCGGGAGGAACTACGGCTGCTACGGATGTGGAGAAGGACACATAATTGCAAAATGTCCTTACAAAGGACAATATATATCCTTCTGCCAAGAATGTGGTTATGGACACTAATACCTGAAACTAGTGCACCGCTAAACTTCATTGCAATACAACAACTAGCAGTTCCAACGGAGATGCCACCGGAAGGGCAACAACTCCATGCTCCTGTATTAGTTGTTACGCGAGCACAGAAGAGGAAGGAAGTGGCTCCCTCACCAGCACCATCGGTCACTGATGACCAGCCCTCAACTTTAGCGCCATATCTGAATGTGAGGGAAGAAAGAAGACAATACCAGAAAATACGACACTGGGTATAGAGAGCCCAAGTGGAGGAAAAAGAGCAAGAAAGGGACAATCCTACAGAACCTCCAGTTGATGGCGAACAGGAACCGCAAGAGGGATCACCATTGCACACTAATCAGAACGATCAATTGCATCATCATGAACCACTTTTTTACATGGTGGAGCCCGAGGAACCGCGCACTGGAAGGGTCACAATCTTATTGTACAAACATTGCGTACCTCATATTGTCAAATAAATGTAGAAAAAAGTATTGACTAGCTTTCAACAAGTGGGGGTCAACGGAAAAAAAGAATATATGCTTTCAAGTAAGATTATGTTTTAAACTATTCATGCGTTTTGTTTCATCTAGCACTCAATGGTTGTGAATTGTTTTTTTTCTAATTCTTATTTTTCTTTTGTAGATCAGCTTTAGTCACCAATGAAAATCTAAAAGACAAGGACATGATTGGAAAGTCTTTGAGTGTAGTACTTACAGCTAAGTCAACAACGAGTCTACTTGGAAATCAATGATATTCTCGAATCAAGTCCAAGATTGCAGAGGCCCTTATGGGCGAAGTTGGCAAGATCATTGACCGAAAATTGATACAAGGGGCTTGTGATTATTCTGGTATTAGCAGGGATGCATATGACACAATGTTTAAAATTATCAAAGAGGCATTTGGACAAGTACATATAAAAAAATTTCCTATTCCCCGGCCCTGAAATACCAGATGACCCATTCCTTTGGGGACAAGACATACCTTGTTATCTCTCTGAAGTTTATATTGAGAATAGAGGCCATGAACAAGAAATTACTGTTGAAAAATGAAAAATCATCTATCTTGACTTTAGCTTTTTGACAAAGTTTTTCCATGTGTATATGTTGTTTCATATTGTAAATGCAAAAATTGGCCTAGAAGAAACTCGAGCTGCATGGGTTCTTCAAGTCTAGTTGGTAATATACAACTTGCATATAGAATGTAGACAAAGAAATATCAATAATAGGCCTGTATAAACTTGTGGCATATCACATGCAATGGTTGTAAGTGATCCATAGTGACATGCAAGTCACAAAGTGAATTGAACACATGCATGATGATTTGTACAAATGGCCAAAAGGGTACTCTGGTACATATCTTCAACCTATGATTATGGTTTGTTATAAAAAAGTGAAAATCTTTCGATTGTTGGCTATTCTGACTCGGATTTTGCTAGTGATAAAGTAGATCGGAAATCTACAAGTGCATATGTCATATATCTTGGAGGAAATTTGATATCTTGGCTCTCCAAAAAGCAAGATACCATATCACTCTCATCTTGTGAAGCTGAATATAAGGCACTTACTACTACAACAAAAGAAGTGCTTTGGATCAAGAGGTTGCTTGTGGAGCTAAAGATAATCAAGGAAGATGATCTACCTTTGATCATGTGTGACAATATTTCAACACAAGCCCTTGCCAACAATTCAATATTTCATGCAAGGAGCAAACACATCGAAGTTGCACATCACTTCGTGAGGAGAAGCTCATTGGAGGGGAAATCTACTTGGATCACATCGACACATCATCTTGTATTGCAGATTTGCTCACCAAACCTTTGAGCAAAAATTTCTTCATCAAGCATAGAGCCAATCTTGGAATAATTCCAAGATCCATGTTCAAGTCAACATAGATTAATTTTTAGGAGGAGTGTTGAAAAATGAAAAATCATCTATCTTGATTTTAGCTTTTTGACAAAGTTTTTTCCATGTGTATATGTTGTTTCATATTGTAAATGCCAAATTTGGCCTACAAGAAACTCAAGCTACATGGGTTCTTCAAGTCTAGTTGGTAATATACAACTTGCATATAGAATGTAGACATAGATATATCAATAATAGGCTTGTAGAAACTTGTGGCATATCACATGCAATGGTTGTAAGTGATCCATAGTGACATGCAAGGCATGCACAAAGTGAATTGGACACATGCATGATGATTTGTAAAATTCTAGTTGAAAATTTGACACTTGGTAAAAGTCGGTAGAAATGCATGCATGTAAAGTGACAAATCTCACAATTATCTAGTTTTCACTTATAGATGTGGATGAAAGTTGGATGGAGATGGTTCTACCTCGAGCTAGTCCAAACTCCATAAATATGTGTAGACTCTCTCATAGCTTTGAGGCTATTTCATGTCATTTTGGATCTACACCATTGTTTGTTTGAATTTTGCTCTCTCTTTCTCTCTCTAACTTGAGTAGAGGCTTATGCTAATGCATTAAATTCTTGTGCTTCTTCTCTCTTGTTTTTCAAAGCAATCATTCTTTGATTCTTAGCATGCTAGATTGTGATTTAGCCATAAAAACTTGTACTAGATCTTGACATTCAATCTAGAATCAATTTATGTGCTAAACAGAAAGCTTAACAAGATCATTCACACTTGAGGATCATTCCCCGCACGTGTGAGCTTGCTGGAATTTTATCAATTACAGAGGAGGTGAGGGATACCATACCTCCCACCATGGATACAGCTAATGGAAATGAACCATATGATATAGGAAGGATATTCGATGTTGTACTTGCAGATCTTCCATTGTTGACATGGAATCCACCTATATATCAAATCATGTGCATCAATCATGAGATCTAGGCTTTTTAGCCCCCGATTTCATACATCATGATAGATCTGCAACAGAAGATGAATACCCAGATAAGAAGATCGATGTTGGACTAGACAATATGAATGACAAGCTACACCCTTGATCCTTGATCTTACCTATGGGATAAGAAAAATATGAAGTTTATTTTTTATTTTCATTTGTTCATTTTTCTACTTTGTTAATCTTGTTGTTTGGTGAATCTCTTTTCCATTCTGTATGTTATAAAAAAAAAAATCGGAAAGGAAAAAAATGAGGAAAGGAAAAAAAAAGAGACAAATCAAAGTTAAATCCTAAAAATGACATTTGCTGCTTACCCTTGTTGAAGTGCAGGAATTAGATGATCCAAAAGTCAAAATCACTTGTGCCCACGACCACTGCACTTGCATCATATAGTCACAGTGTGATTGGACCACTACA
>MU834505.1:0-46531 GCA_029204225.1 Diphasiastrum complanatum | reverse complement strand
TTATCTCATGATTTTGTCCTATATGTCAAATGTCAAGAAAAATAAAATTTATAACAATATAAAACTAGTTTTAACAATTAAATACTACCATAATGATCTTTGGATTGATTTTTTTACATTCCATCATATTAAAACATATATTTTATGTAAAATCTTACAATAAAATATTCTCATAAAATCTAGAAAAGAGTATGAGAATATTGAATGACATTTGAAGCATGCAAGCCCATGTGGGGGACCCTCTCACGTGCCAAGAGAGGGAAAAAAAAATGCGTGGAACATCCACGCGTGTCATTAGAGAAGTTCTAAATCCAAATAAGACCCTATCTAAAGATTCCTTGTATATTGTTTCTCAAATTTTTCTTACACATGGACCAATCAAAACACTCAAATTTGAAATCTACGTAACGTAACTTTTTGAGTCCACATTTTGATTCCATAATAAAGAACGGCATAACTTTTTAGTGGTAAGTCCGAATTTAGCGGAGTTTAGTGCATTGGAAAGCCCTTGACAAGGGCTTTCCAATGATATGTCAGATGACATACTTTTGAACTACGATTAAAAAGTTATGGCAAGTCAAAAGTATTAGTGTTATAGTATTTTAATAATAAAAAAGACATCTTGCACGAATTCTTAAAGGGTCTTTTTGGAACTCAAAACTCCTCTAATGATATTGCGTGGATTATCCACGCGAAACTTGAATGCCAATAAAATAGCATTTCCACGAGCATTCTTGCTCCTCTTCTTTTGCTTTCAAGTTTTATAGGTTTTCTAATCTAGTGTTTAATGCTCTTGCTTGCTATTGCTCTTCTAAGCTCTATAGATCTTGCTTGCTTGCTTTGGTTGCTCTTCATTGCTAGTGATCTTGCTCTTGCTTTTGCTTGCTCTATTGATCTTGTTTGTTCTTGCTTACTATTAATCTATTGCTTTATATTCATTGCTTACTCTTCTAATCTAAAAGTCTTCAATACTCTTTCACTCCCATTCTCCACTACTTTCTAACTTTTAAAGTTTTTCTTTGATACAATGTCTTCACGTGGTAGGTCAAGTGGAAGGTCAAATGGGAGACCATCTAGGAGAAGAGCTCGTGAGGAGCCCGAAGAATATAATCAAGAGTGGTTTGAGAATCTATCTCCTCAACAAAGAGATAGAATCAAAAATCTTGTGTTATCTTCTTCGGGTGAATCATCCGAGAGAAGAGCTTCCGAAGGTGCCCCTTCCCAAGAATCGTGTAGTGTGTATTATGATCTTAATCCACGTGGTAGAGTTATAAAAAATACGCGTGACAATGTAGTTCATGCCCGTTTGCGTGATTTAGTTGCTTTATGTTTTGGTAAAGATTACATGATCGATTGGTCCTCCCAATCGCTTGAAGACAAAAATAAAATAATAGAGACTTTGTATTCTGAATTTCCTCAATCCAATGCTTTTAGTAGGACTTGGGCCTTGAATACAATGTGCCTTTGGATTCGAAACAAAAGGCAATTGATGAGAAGAGCCGTGAGGAATCCCAAGAATCTCACGAAGCCTGGATGGTGCAAGGTGAAAGAGGAATTGTTGCAAAACAATCCCCAAAAGTATGAACAACAACGTAGGGCCACCGCCGAGAAGCTCTTAAAACATGGCCAAAGTCACTTGGGATCGGGAGGAAGGGGCAATCTAGAGGCCCAATTTGTAAGTGCAATATCTTTTAATATGATTCTATTTTTGTAGTGAGATTGTTAATGTTTTTTATAGCTAAACTATATTGTATTGCTAAACTATGTTTTCTTGTTGAATGTAGCTTAGTGATTTTGGAAGACACATGACTGCCATGGAGTACAATCAAGGTTACAATCATGGATATCCCAGCCTTAAGGCTTTTATGAAATCCCATGGATTGTTTCCAATCATAAACTCTTAACCTTTATTGTTTTGTGATTGTTTACTTTGTGGTTTACAAGTAAGTTTAATCTCAATTTAATTAAATCTTTGATTCTATTTTGTAGAGAGGCTCTACAGCTTCAAGTGTTCATGATGTGAAAGAAAATGTGGAAGAGAACGTGGAAGAGTACGTGAATGAGAGCGAAGGGGAGTTTGAAGATGTGGACACCAACGTACACCTACAAGATGAAGGAGGCGAGAAGGGAGGAAGTGATGATGAGTAGAGGTTTTTAAATTAAATGTAAGGCCTTGTAGAAGGCAATGTAGGAAGAGAGAATTTATTCTCTCATCAATGTACTTGTTTTTTAATCAATCAAATATAATGTTTTGGTATCACATCATTCTTGCAAAAATTGTGAATGCATATATTTTTAATCCATGAATGCAAATGTATAGTCCATTGAATGCACATCTATTGATTGCAAAATGTATCTATTGATGTATTCAATGCAATGTATAGTCTATTTAATGCACATCTATGCAATGCAAATTTATCCATTGATGAATTCAATGCAATGTATCTATTTTAGCACATGATTTGCATGCTAGAATGCACTATAAAAAGTAATGGAAAGTAATGGAAACCACAATATAATGCATCAATAGATAACAAATTAAGCTATCAACTAATATCAAATGAATCAAAATAAATGTGAATTTACCTTTACTATTGTATCTCCATTGTTTTGCAATCTTTGTTTTTCCTTTTGCATGCACTTGATCTTTGAATCCTTTGCAATGAAAGCTCATTTTTCATATCCAAACCTACATCACAAACAAAAAAGATCTTAAAACTTATGATCACAAAACACATACTATTAACATCCATCAATGAACTAAAAATCCTAAACACTATCAATCTTCTTGTAAGAAATTGGCAAAAATCTAGCTTGGTATTTTTTATGATAGAAGTTTGTAAGTGAATCTCACATTGGTGGAGGATGTTCCCAAGTGTGGAGAATTGTAAAGTAAATAAAAAATGTTTGATATAGGGGTCTCATAGAATTTCATAGTCAAGCATTTAGGTGTAGGATGTTGATAGGGTCAAATTTGGCATAGATGGCAAATTATCCATTTCCACTTGTAATGTCACTATTGAGCCAAAATAGAGTAGGAGGCCAAACTCGTGCCAATTAGAGTGTAGACAAGTGTAATGCTTTTGTTTGATGAAGTTTAAGAGGTCCAATAGGAATTAGAGGTGGAACCATGAGTGGTCCAATAGAATTTGAGGTTTGCTTGAAAATGGTCCAATAGAATTTAGGGGTGCATGGATCAATGGTCCAATAGGATTAAGAGGTGGCAAAGTGTGGTCCAATCATAGTTAAGCATAGTGGTAGCTCATGGATCTACGAGTATGATTGTACTCCTCATTTGGATCTAATTGATTTTGAGATTGAGTGGATTTTGAGTGTAAGTGATTTTCTAGCTTTCTCTCTCTACCTGAGAGCTATTGATGATTTTATCTCTCTACCTGAGGAGAGCAGCTTGTTTTTACTTCGATTACTTTTGGAACACTCCCCACACGTGTGAGTGAGAGTTGGAAGTGATTGAATGCATATAGTAGTGTGTTTTTGCCATAGATTCAAAGATAGATCTTGAATCTCAATCTAGTCTTGATCTTGGTGCATCTACACACCTTACGATATCACAGTACATGTTGTGGACAGTCCACACGTGTGAATTCAACATGGTATCAGAGCCTACCTAAGGTTACCATGCATTTTGATCCATTTGAGTGAAAACTATTCATCAATCTTGAGCTAGAAATTGTCAAGATCCATTTTCCTAGCTATCTTGTCCAATTTTGGATCAAAAGAGATCAATAGGGCATTGATTGAGTCTGACCTAGTACTTTACAGAATCAGGTGCTCAGACACATGTGAGGAACATCCAATTTCAGTTTGGGAGTTCTCTTTCATGTTTGATCCAAAAATCTTGCTAGATAGCTTGTTTTGAAGCTATTTTTGTCTAGTTTCTGATGCAATTAGTTTCATTCCAGCTGGTTGTGCCAATCAAAAGTTATAAGCTTTTGAAGAGAGTTAGGTAGGTCACCTAGACCTGGGTTTACACATTTGATTTGGTCAAGAGATTGCTTGGTTGATCCAAAATCACAGTTGTATGCTTACCAATCTCATCTATATGTGATCTAGGCATTGTTTCGGGATCTTAGCCATTTTGTTTCATGCAATATCATTGTATTTGAGTCAAATTTGGTTTCTTAGTGTACTTCACACGTGCTAAGAGTGTTTGATCCTAACTTTGCCCATACTCCATCATTTGATGTGAAGTAAATCACGACGACGACGACTAGATTAGGTCTATAAGTTTTAGTTGATGTTAAATCTAGAGAGACTCATGCAATCTTAAAGCACCAATTTTGTAATACATTGATTGATATTATGAATATATTATTATTACAAATGATCGTGCTATATTGTCATTGCTTTTATATGTGCAATGTTCTTTTTTCAAAAATTGCAATGTCGAATTTTGAGCTGGGGATTGACGTAATAACTAACTAAAAATTCAAAACCATGTGCAATGACGGATTTGTAAACAAGAATCAATATAACATATAGAAATCTAAACGAAATTTATGATGTGCATAAAGCAATGCAATAAAGTATTGTCATTCATAATGCACATGAAGTAATGGAATAAAATATAGGAATGAAAAGTAATCTATGTGCACTAAGTAGTTTAGGAATGAAAAGTACCTCATGCTTAGCTTAGTATTTGATCCAATTGTTAAATGCAACCCAAAAATATTGTTTCAAAAACAATTCATGAACATCGCTTCTTCAAGAACACCACTCCAAGAACAACCCGATAAAAATGTGTGCGCTATTTTTTACGCATTTTTTATTTTTTTTAATTTAATCAGGGACGTCGCAATCCAACATCCAAACACGTCACACGTCCTTTTTTTTAATAATTCTGTTAACAGACATTGGATTCCGACAATTTTTTGGGACGTCAGAATCCGACATTCATGTAGACATCGGATGGACGTCAACAGACAGGGACATCCGTCGGACGACTTTTGACATCGTTTTGTATCAAGAGAATCCGACGTCTAATTTTCTTGTCGGATTTCAACATCCATGTCAGTTCGGAAGTGGCGTTTTTGGATGTCGGATTTTGACGTATACGTGGGACGTCGAAATCTGAGTCTAGACCATCGACCAAGAATTGATGTTCGGGATTCTGACAACTTATGTATGTTGGATTCTGACGTGTTTTATGGATGTTGGATTCCGACGACCTCATTGTGACGTGTTTTTTTGATGTTCGTGACAAATTAAAAAATAAATAAACTCGCGATTCACGTCACAAATCGCGGCGGGTGTTGTAGTGTAAAAGCTTGATGTCAAGTAACCCAGAGGAAATGTCTGCTCAACATTGACTGATTGATCCCTACAACTGCTAGTGACACAAGATTTACTACATTGACCCTACAGTGCATTTGTCTTTTTTGTTTGTACTCAAACATACAGCTAACACTTAAACGTTACAACTACTGCACTTATTAAAACTTCTCAGCGATTGCCACAGCAGTGAAAGCTTCGTAGTTGTGCTTCATGAAAACCCAAACTGTAAAACTGCATTTGTATGATACTGAATATTTCCTTCCTAATATGTTATCAATCATTAAAGTATGTACAAGATACAGATTGAAGTGATCGAATGTATGTAGATTAGAGCCCAAGATGTTGTATTGTGAAAGAATTCAACTACTTTAGTCAAATTTGTAATATTTGTTTATTTGACAATTGAGGCCAATTTCATATTAGACTTAGAATTTGACTTTTCAAAGTTATATTAGTCTAAAAGCATTTGAATAAACACTTTTGGAAAGTTTGGGAAAGTGTGGAACACGAGTTTTTGGTAGATTCAATTTGAGTGTAGAGACATTGAATCTAGTCACAAAATAGTAGGGTTTTTTATTATGGAGGAAAACCAAAGTTTGAAATTAGGTTTGGACCTGTTATAAAAGGATGTAACTTGTGGGAAGAGGAGATCTCTATCTCTCCTATCTCATTTCATGCTTATACATGGTTCTCTTTCATCTATCCATTGGTGCACTATATTTGTGATATCTTGCAATTTTGTATGTAGAATGCTCATTAAATGCTATATTTGGATCCACGCGTGTGAAATACAGTAGCTTACTATTTTTGTATGGACAACAACTTCATTTCATATTTTGATTAATGTTGTATCAAGATCTATTAGAGTTTTCATCTCATTCATAGTGTAGATGTTGATTTTTCTACATTGGCAAGGTTGGTGATTTGCTTGTCTTTCTAACCAAAGATCAAAGGAATATTTTGGGTCTTAATGATCTGAAACTCTTCACATAGTATTAGAGCTCTTGTGTCGTAGATTTTGAAAGGATCAAGCACATCTATCAAGGATTTGGAGGAGATATCAATGCCTAGATTGACTTTTACTTAAAATTAGAGTTCTTTGCATATGTAAATTGGATCTTTTGTAGATCAAAACTCAAAATAGGTTTATGTATTTGATCAATTCCAATTTCACACTTCACTTGTTGAATTTGGCCGATTTTTTATGCATTAGAAAAGCCAAGTGGTGGCTACAAGATTGCATATCAAGTTTTAGAAATTGCATGTACATTTTGAAATATTCAATTTTTTGTGATTTTGTCAAAATCCTAATTTTGATTGGATATCTAGATTATGAGATTACTAAACTTCATTTGAGTGTGTTTCAATCTTAGGAAGTGGCAAGAGTCATTAGATTGAGGTTAGATTATAGGTTGATCAAGATTTCACTATTCTATATGTTGATTTGCTTGATATAAGTGCTAGAAGAGAATTGAGAGGTTCCATATCTTTGTGATTTCTTTTTGAAAACATTTGTTGTATTTCAAAAGAGTGCTTTTATGCATTGGAATAGGTTGGAAGAGAAGGATCAGCTCATTGCAACATGAAAACACAGAGCAGAAAAGAGAGCCCCAACAGCACACCACATGTAGAGGAACCAGAATCCCCCAAGATGGCTGAAGAACGAGCAAGCAGAAACTCAACTGCTTATTTGTGCATTTATGTATGTGCTACATCCTCAACCGACTTTCAAGAAAAGAGAGCTCCAATAGCACACCACATGTGGAGGAACTAGAATCCTCCAAGATGGTTGAAGAACGAGCAAGCAGAGACTCAACTGCTTATTTGTGCACAAATGTATGTGCTACAACCTCAACCAACTTTCAAGAAGTCATTCTTGATTCAGGTGCAACATCACATTTTTTTACAACCAGACCGATCATTGCTGACTTTCGACAATATGATTCCTCCAAATACATAATTCTTGGAGATGGATCAAGATATGAAGTGAGTGGAACTGGAGTGTTATGGCTCAAGACCAATGGCAAAGATCAAAGATTGGACGATGTCCTATATGTGCCTACATTGCAGAAGGATCTACTATCAGTTGCAAGGATAGTAGATGCAGGCATGCGGGTGGTATTCACCAATAAAGCATGCAATGTAGTTGATGCCATCACCAGTACACTAATCACTCAAGGAATACGTAAAGGCAACCTATATCATCTGAAAGGTACGACCGACAGAGCAAGATCATCAAGTCCATAAGTTGATGGATGTTCTATGGCATAGGAGACTATGTCATATGAACTCAATGGCTTTGTACAAAGCAAGCTAGCATGGAGCAATCACAGGAGTTAGCATCAAATATGCAACCAGTTCGACATCTTGTGATGCATGCATCAAAGGCAAGATGTCACATACACCCTTCACCAGGGATTCCTTTAGAGCAAAGAGCTCTTGGAATTGGTACACTCTGACATCTATGGACCCTTTGACATACTCTCTGTGAGAGGATCAAGATACTACATCACCTTCATCGATGATTTCAGTAAGTTTTCTGTTGTTTACTTCATCCACAACAAATCTGAAGCTCTTGATAATTTTATAGAATATGTGAACTGGGTTGAGAAGTGGACAGAAAAGAAGGTCAAGCAGATTAGAACCAACAGAGGAGGAGAGTATATCTCCAACCATTTTGTCGACTTTTATACAAGTCAAGGCATCCTTCACAGGAAGACAGCAGCCTATACACCACATGTGGTGTAGCTGAGAGAAAGAACCGAACTCTCATGGAGACAGCAATATGCATGATGGCCTACTCAAAGACATCAAGATCATTATGGGCTGAAGCAATAGCTACAGCTGCCTACCTGTAGAACAAGACAGGCAAATCAAGCATTCCTCACACTAATCCACGTGAAGTGTGGTGGGGTAACAAGCCTAATCTAGCTCATGTACATGCCTTTGGATGTGTTGCATATGCACACAAACCTGACAAGCTTCGAAAGAAGCTGGATGAAAAAGTCGAGCAGGGATACCTTGTAGGATATGATATTCATTCATCATACTACAAGATCTATATGTCGGAGACCAATCATGTAAAGATTGTCAGAGATGTCAAATTTGATGAAGCAAGAACAATGGCTAATGAAGATCCAGTTAGCTATGAAGTTCTTGGCAAGTAGTACTACAACCTGTTGAAATCGATAGAGGGAGTGGACCCTGAGCATCCAGATGAAGATGTTCGAATTTCAGATGGACTGAGTGACAATTCAGATGATGAACAGACCGACATGCAGCATGTACCCAGGACACCTACTACACAGCAGCAACTCTACAGTCAACAAAGGCAAAGCCATCAAAGTGCCAGCTCCAAGGAGATCGACAAGAGAAAGAAGAGCACCAGTTAGATTTGTGCATGATAGCTTAGCTTCAATAGTTGAAGAGTTTTGTGGATTCGGTGGTGAACCACAAACTTATGAAAAAGCCATCGATAGTCCCAACAAGGACAAATGGATAAAGGCAATGGAGGAATAAATAAGCTCCATGCAAGCAAACAAGGTCTACACTCTTGAACCAGTAAATAGAGGATTTAAAGTCCTCATTGAACAAAAAATAAAAAATAAACAGACTATCAAGCGTAAATGGATCTACAAATACAAATATGGACCAGATGGCAATGTATCAAGATACAAATCCAGACTTGTTGCTAAAGGTTTCTCACAGAAGTATGACATCGACTATACTGAAACTTTCTCTCTTGTTGTAGAGCATACATCGATACACATATTGTTTGCTTATGCAGCAGCCTACAATATGAAAATCCATATTGTGGATGAGAAGGCAGCCTTTTGGCATGGTGATCTGAAGGAAGAAGCCTATATGGACCAGCCACCAGGTTTTACCTGTGAGTCATTTCCTGACTATGCTTGCAAAATGCAGAGAAGCATTTATGGACTCAAACAGTTTGCCAGACAATAGTGCAAGAAAAAGGATCATGCTCTCAGATCCTTGGGCTTTCAGCCCCTGATGGCCTATTAGAATGTTTATGTGAAGGTCATATATGGAGAAATCATCATCATTGGTGTCTATGTGGATGACACACTGATCCCGTCAAGAAATGACAACCTGATTGCACAGGTGAAGCAAGATATTTCAAAGCACTTTGAAATATCGGACCTAGGAGAAGCAAAGTGCAACCTGGGTTTGCAGATCGACAAAGATCTTAAAGGTGGAAAATTATATCTACACCAATCAAGATACATTCAAAAGATCATGGACGATTTCAACATGATAGATTGCAAGGGAGTGAATACTACTATGGTACTTGGCACAATACTGACAAGTGAAGACTGTTCAAGAGATGATACAGAACGACAAGCAATGCAGCATAAGCCCTACATAAGGCTTATTAGTTCTTTGATGTACTTGGCAGACAATACAAGGCCGAACATTACCTATGTAGTGTTCAGATTGAGCCAATTTAACATAAATCCAGGTCCGACACACTGGAAAATTGCCAAGAGGATTCTGCAATACTTGCAGAGCACAAAGAACTATGGACTATGCTATAGTATACACTTTGCACTTCAGACCCCTTCTATGACATTTGAGTTGGACCCACGCTGATCTGGTGACTGTGGGGTAATCAACGATTTATATCCAATTCGATCTCAACCATTCATGAACTTAAAGCTCAATCCTCCGATCCACAATGTGTTTGTGCACTGAGAGGAGTTCTTCAAAACATTGGGCACTTATATACACCAGCTCCACTCTCCTACTACTCGCGCACAATCTGCGCTCCTTTTCTTTTGTTTCTATGCATTCCACCAGGGTTTGGAGACAACCTTGTTGTTTTTCCTATCCTGTCCGCGGCCCAGCACGGCTGCTTAACACACTTTCATATACCCTCGGGCGCCCAGCTACACGCTTTCACAGCTGTGAAAAAGGTTTTAAACTGAGAGAGATCTGAGTTACTACTCCTCCAAACCCTGGATTTCAAGAAATACACATTTCTTGAGGCTTTCTTAGCCCTTGTCTCTGATTTTTCAGTAGTTCTGACTTAGATTGAGGTCGCCCTACTGTCACTAATCCATAGCTTCAAACCGTTTTCAAAATGGTATCCGATTGAATTCAAGCCAATCACAAATGCCAAGCAACCCTCCTACTGAATTTTGGGCTTCAAGCTTTTTGATTCAGCCGACAATTCCCTATCTCTAAATCCTTTTTACAGTCTCAACTATTCCACGAATCTCCACAGACTCAATTTTGTGCTTCCTAGCCAACAAACTGTCATGAATTCATAGCTCTCCATTCATGTCCAGTGATTGTAGCCACCAAGAGCTCTGATACCAAGTTGAGAATATAGTTTAAATACCTGACCGAATCAATCACCACAACACAACGTCAAGTGCAATAAGACAAGACAACATAATTGCTCTCCCACAAATTGTATATTCACCCTAATAAGCAAGTACAAGGATAAAGTTGCTTAAGAGCACTCAAAGAACTCGTAAAAGAAAGACGACTCGATAATTCTAGAACTGAGCACACGTGGTGCCATCAAAATTAGAAAGCATTGTATAAGTCAATCACTGCTATTTTAATTTATCCCACCTGGTTTCCACTTTTGTAGCTGTCAGCAAGGTCTCCACATTGTAGTAGGCTTCCAGTACAACAGGATTTAGGGCCCTTTGGAAATCAACTGTCGTGCTCCAACTCTTTTCTGACTTTATTATCGGCCAATTATAGGCCCCGACACTTGGAGTCTTTAATGTTGACCACGATTTTCTCCTGGGCATTAGATGGTAAGATGGATCAGCCCTTAAAACCACAGGAGCCATTAGGTATTCTTTGATCAGCTCTGGGTTGCGCAAGAATACCGCCTTCCTCCACTCTTGTTGGGGATGTAGAAGTGACAGGATATCGACCGATTTCTTCTTGAGGAGCTCCTCAAACTTTCCAGGTAATTGATAGCCACCTGTTGGCTGATTCTGACGAATCTCCAAGATACTCGACCAGAGCTAACCACCGAGGAGGTCTCTGAGAAGACGAGATGAAAGAAGACTGAGAGCCGAGTATGAGAGCCGAGGAATACTAGCTAATATTGTCAAGTAGAAACTGTGTAAGCCTCATGGTGAATCCCGAAAGATGGAATGACTATGTAGGAACTAGTATTTCTAGGCTAATGTAATAAATGCAAGTACACCCCTCTTAAAGAAAGTAGAGTGATCCACCTACTGATGGTGACCTCTAGTGGAGAGCACTATTCCACTTGTAATTTGTGAAATATAGAAATGTCACTAGGATGTCACCTAAGGAGCTCTCTTGTTTATTTAAGAGACACCCTTTGTAGAAGGGAGCTTTTTGTGTAATGCATCTACTCCATGTCCAAATGAGAAGAGCCTCCACGAGTTTGGTGCATCCTTTGAGATCTTTGATCATGATTGTTTTCTTGAGTGATTTGATTATCTAAGATACTACTTACAAGACAATACACAATGGAAAACACACTATGGAGCAACCACCCAACCAAGTAGAAGCAACCAATCAACTCTAGAAGCTTCACCCCCAAGCCAAGGAATAAGAAGCATGAATGTAGATTGAAACCCTGGCAATGAATCAATGGTCACAATGAGGAGTAGGGCGAGTTTGGCCTCAATATATAGAGCCAAAAGCAACCTGCGCACATAGCCATGCATAGCCCTAAGTTTCCTATACATAGATTCACCTAGAATAGAGTCCTAAGCATGGACCACCTGTTCATAGAATTGCTATTGATAACTCTACACATGCATACATTGTATCATACCTTGTCTAAACTCCATTTAGTGTGTTCTGGACCTCACAAGAATATTAGTTACTTTTGGGTCACATCTAGTATGACGTGGCATAACTAACAGCTTGATTTACTGGAGTACCGTGTATCCAAGACTAGGAATATACTGAATCCTACTTATTGGTCATGGACATAACATTCTTCCCTCCGTAAACTGCATCTATCCTTAGAAGCTCTCTAAACATGAGCTGAGTACAATTCTACTAAATTCAATGACTTTTTTGACCAATGTCGGATCAAAAGACAATTCACGCAAGCTCATATTCCTAAAATCAATGGTGTAATCCTGACAAAGATCTGAACGAAAGAACAAGATAATAGTCAATTCAGATTGATATGTATCAAAATACAAGTAAGATGGATGTTGTGAGCACAAGACAATTGTAGGCGAAACTGCATGCTCAGGAAGATAACTCCATTTTGTGAAAGCTATGAGCTTATTATTGACAATCAATCTGAAAAGAAGAATTAATGCGTGAAAGCATCTACAATGTCTTGTCTCTAAGAATTCTGGCATATTGATGTTCTAATGTCCTAGCATATTGATGTTTTCTTATGTCCTAGCATATTTATGCTTTCTTATGTCCTAGAATATTGATGTTCTTATGATCATCATGTATATATATATAATTTATGGTTGTGTAGATGTACATACAAGGATGTGGTGTGGAGCCTTTGCACCATCTGGAGTAGATCGTGGTGGTTGCTGTCATTGTGTGGTTGCACAGTACAAGAAATTGGCATGAGGAGCCTTCGATTATTTGGAGTTGAGCGTGTTGTTAATGCCGATAGTCGGACAAGTCGGACTTCTGCAACAAGTTGGGTCCGTTGCCCTATCTTTGATAGTAGAGCATTTTTGTAGACTGTGTGACGATGCGAGTAAAAACTACAACAATATGAATGGAACTAAATTAACATGGGGCTTAGGAGAGTAGAGAAATAAATCCAACGGATTCAAAGATAAAACAACATTGTGAATGCTATGATTAGTCTCCATAACGTACTTCAATGTTGAAATTATGTGTAAAACAGTTGTGTATTAATGATCACATTGGAATTGTGGTAGCTCTGAAAGTCGCGTTGAAAGTCTACGCTCTATCTAGATGTATATTCAACCGTACCTCTTTTTGGCTTAGATATGACTCAAAGATGGCAATCAAATGTGTATAGTTTTAGTTTAGCAATAGAAGTAGCACAGGACTAACGATAGCTCACTTGGGATATTGATTTATGGGCTGACGTGCAAAATAAAAATTTTGTTGATAGCATCCATTATTCAAAAAAGGTTGATGTGATTGTAACCCAATAAGCAGATTGTGCAAGAATTTAAACTTCAATCGTGCATAGAATGACCAGTATGTATGTGAATCTCATGCCAAAAATGAGCTACAATATTAGCTGCTCTCTGAGAACATTGATTTCGCTCAAATACAGCCCACTCCATTGTGAGTCAATGTACTCAAGGACATAGACAATCATGCTGTTGCTTTGGAATTCATAGATGGCAGCCCATAACTCATTCAGAAGAATTTGTGCATCGAGTGCACCTCATGGCTCAAAGGTGACTACTAATATTCAACAATGCTCATCAATTAATTGCACTTCAAGCTGGGGTTCTAGACTGACTCCATCACTCCCAAGATAGAGGAGGTATAGCTCGATCATTTGTAGAAGATACATGACTAAGAACTTATCAGATAGCTCATAGATGTTAGTACTCAATAAGCTCTCAATAGAACCACAACAAGCAAGCAAGTAACAAGTTGCTTCCATTGCTTCATAATAGACAATCATGGCATGTCGGAGTTTAATCTTTACTCCTACTCACCTGAATTCATCTCCCGAGTACTCCTCAGTACTCTGTAAATATTCGCTCTACAACATCATGCAGCCTTACTCGCATAAGTCGCACAGTCTATATATATATATATATATATATATATATATATATATATATATATATATATATATATATATATATATATATATGTCAAATTTTGAAGCAGAGCATGATCGACTTCGACATACTCGACTTTGACTCCAACCACATCGACTCAAGGACAAACAATCAACTTGAATCATTTGACACCCTCGACGTCTGTCAACTGTCACCACTCAATGGGAAGCTCTCCCTTTGCTCTACCCAAGACAGACTATGTCACCGATCACTATGCAGTAACTGCAACACTTCACGATTGTTACCTACACAGTTCACACCAAACGGTATAGTTGTAATCTTCACGACCACTTCAACTGATGTATGTGTATACATAATAATCAGTTGATCAATATATACATGAATATGATAAGAGAAGAGCCAGCATAGTAGGATTACAACACAGTGCATTAGTAATGTGAACCATTTTTGGGCACATGATTGTAATTCGATCGTTGTTACTATAACAAGCTAAATTATATATAGACTCTCTATTTCTTTATGTGTGTTTACACTAATGAATACTTTCTGATACTCTATGCAAGGTACATCTTTAGGGATCCGATTGATCAATAAGCTCAACAGAGATGCTTTCCACATGTGTAAATTCAAAATGAAAATGATACTCATTGAAAAAGCACTTTGGAGATACGTCAATCATTCAATAGCCAAACTGGCTGAACCTGAAATGTTGACCAAGCTAAGGATGGAAAAGCAAATCTTGGCATTGTATCTCTGAATCTTAAATATTCACAAATAGCTCATGTAGCAAATTGTTCAAGTTCTAAAGAAGCATGAGACATTATTTTTGGTTTATATGAAATGGCCGATGTTTCGACTCATCTCTTCTTGAAAAAGAAGTTCATGTCGCTCAAAATGAGTGAAGGAACCTCAGTCACTGATCATCCAAACAAATTCAAATAGCTACTCCACCAGCTAGCTACAATAGGTTCACCAATATCGGATGAAGATGCTAACATGTCTCTTCTATCCAGTCTTCCTCCCTCTTACGACAATTTAGTATTGCTTTTGATTAATGCTTTTGACCTGTCTCTACAAAAGTTGACAGCAATTTTATTGCAGAAAGAAGTAAGAAGGAAAAGCCTATCAACGTCAAATGTGAAAATAGTCACCCTCTATTCGAATAAGCAATAGTTCCAGAAGAAGAGAACTTCAAAGGACAAGAAGACTAAAGTTGAGTAGACTGATTCAAACCAGCAACTACAACAGCACGATCGACAGCATCAAAAGTTGAAAACCAAGCCCTTCTGCAAGTACTACAAGAGAACCGATCACAACATCAAGGATTGTTGAGTTCTCAAGCACAACGAAGCAAAGAAGTAGATGCAACAGTAGGATGGAGGATTTGATTCTGCCAAAACTTCTCATGAAGATTCGACACTACTGATGGTACAAGATCAACAAAGTAGAGATGCTATGTTATGGTATCTCGATTTCGGTTCTTCTCAACACATGACTCCATGTAAATTCCTATTCGAAGAACTCGCACTAGCATATTCGAAGTATATTTACTTCAGTGACTCAAGTATACTTCATATTGAAGGCCAAGGATCTATACACCTTCATCTTCCAAATGGTAACTCAACATTGTAAATGATGTACTTTATGTACCCAAACTGACAAAGAATTTATTATCTATCAACAAGATCACAAATCAAGGCTGTAGAGCTTTGTTCAATCCAAGACAATGTACCATTGTGGATAAAGATAGTAATGAAATCCTCTGTGCAATTAGAGAAGGTAATTTGTACATCTTGAGTCATGAGTATGCTTTTTCCACCAACGTGAGCACTTCAAATGCTTAGTTAGGACATTTAAACATGAGATCGATCTTGTATATGAATCACAATAGCATGGGTAAGGATTTAAACAATAATGCTACCTCCACTGACATTTGACCTGTTTGTGAGATGTGCTTACTAGGCAAACAGCCTAGATCAAGATTCCCAAAGGAACAAGCCACTAGAGCTAAGTCTTGTCTAGAATTGATACATAGTAATCTATGTGGCCCTATGAGTATTCTCTCTTTGGGTTCAACACTATATTTTATCACTTTTATCGATGACTATTCGAGATTCACCAGGATTATGTTCATCAAAAACAAGTATGAGGCATTCAACTACTTCAAAGAATTCAAGCAATTTGTTGAGACACAGATTGGTCAAAAGCACAAGGCCCTTTTCAAAGAGTGTGGGGGAGAATATTTGTCAGACGAAATGTCCGACTACTTATCATCATGCGACATTCATCATCGGTTCACCACCAGCTACACCATAGCAGAATGGAGCAGTCGAGAGGAAGAACCGAACATTACTCAATGTGGTACGATCAATGATGTCAAATGCTTAGTCACCCAAGAATTTTTGGGTTGAAGCAATTTCAACAGCTCACTATCTGTAGAATTACTCAAGAACTAAAGTAGTCGACTCCTAGACTCCATTTGAAGCCTATCATGGATACGAACTGAGTCGGAAGCACCTCCGAGTGTTCGGTTGTCTTTGTTATGTGTAGATTCCTTCTGACCCGAGAAAGAAGCTCGATCCTATTAGTTGCAGAAGTATTTTCATCGAATACTCGACATCACACAAAGCCTATTGGATCTATGATGACGAATCAGTCAAGACGTCATCTTCCTCGAAGATAGATTTTATGACTTCAAGCAGAAGCAGCCAATGTAGGAGTTTGTTCCAATGACTTTAATCACCATCGACAGGCCTCGACTTGCGATTGTTCCGACAACAATCTAAGATACCCATGTTACATAGCTAGGAGAATCATCATCTCAGCAACCAACCTTTATTCAAAGGTCTGTTCGACATCGACATGAGCCTGATCGTTATGTCCCTCAAGCATTCATCAGTTATGATGAACTAGCCTCAGTAGCAGATGCACTGTCAAGTTCAAATGTAGAAAAATGGCACACAACCATGAATGTTGAGTATAATTCATTGATGAAGAACAAGACCTGGTCTCTTGTCAACCCTCCTCCTTATGCAAAGATCATTGACACTAAGTGGAATTTCAAGTTGAAGCTCAATCCAGATGGTTCGACAGCCAAATGGAAAGCTCAACTAGTCGTCAAAGCATATGAACAAACTTATGGGATTGAATACATTGAGACATTCAGTCTAGTAGTAAGACTTCAGTCAATTCGATCATTACTTGCCATTGCAGCTGCCGAAGATCTGAAGTTCACCAGATGGATGTTCATTTCTGAACGGGTATATTCAAGAAACATCTATATCTATCAACCCGAAGGTCACATTTTTTTAAGGCCAAGAACACAAGGTATGTAAGTTGCAAAAAGCTCTCTATGGGATGAAGCAAGCTCCAAGGGCCTGGTTTGATAGAATCAGTCGATTCTTGTTGTAGCATGACTTTACTTCAAATTTTGCCGACTCTAATGTTTATCTCAAGCACATAGGTTCAAGCTATGTTATAATAGCTCTATATGTTGATGACTCTCTAATCACCAACAATTCGAATTAGTTACTACAAGAGACAAAGTCTCTATTGGCAAAGAAATTCAACATGACTGATTTAGGCCTAGTGCATTGAGATAACTAGATGTTGTGCCTCATGATTGAGATTTCCCTAGCCAGCCGGTGAAATCAAAACACACTGTGGTTTTCTATTAACAAAATTCTTATAAGTACATTGTGAGTGTCTTCATGAATACCTAATTTAACCAAAAAAATATCTACAGAAATTTAAAAATCCTCTTCGGCCATAATTGGGTAGGTTGGATGTCCGAATTGTAAATACAATGCATACAATATTTTATAATAATCAGTCATTTTATCTCGATTTTATCATAAAAATTTAAAAATTGTTACAATTCAAGTCCGATTTTTTTCATGATAAAAATCTGCTAACAAACAGTATTTATAAAAACCAAATTACACTATACATATAGTTTTTACTTTGGCAATCCATGCATGGCCCAGCTTGTCGTTGATGAGATGCATGTCTCGTCGACTTGCCTCGTGGCGAGACCAACTAGTCCTAGTTAGTTCTACTTTTATTCTAACTCTCTCCCTAAAAGTAGAATCTACTTTTCATACACTCATGTACATAGCATTAAAGTTAACAAACTTTAAGTACAAAAAGTTTTGATCTAAACTTATCAAACTTTTCTCTAATGAGTGGCTTAATGAAAATGTCAACTAATTGTTCATGTGTGCTACAATGAACGATATTATTTCTTTACTCAACAGCCTTTCATGTATGAGGTGATAGTGAATCTCGACGTGATTGGCCCTCACATGAAACACTGGATTCTTCGCTAGCTGAATGCCATTCTGACTGCCATTGTGTATTGTTGTCCGTTTTTCTTGCTTCATGTCCATCTCCTCCAAGATTTTCCTCAACCAAATGGCTTTCTGGGATGCGCTACACATTGTCTTATACTATACTTCTATTGTGGACAAAGCAAATGTACTTTGCTTCTTACTAGACTAGGAAAAAAAACTACCACAAAATGGGAATACATACCTATAGGGCAAGCATCCCGAAAGGAGCCAGGAACCACGACTTAGCTTCCCGACTTTCAACTCTTGTCGTCCGAACCCACTTGACATACAAACAGCCAACTCACCAACAACAATCAGACTCAAGCCGCCCGACATACATCAAACTTAACTAACTCGAAGCTTCATTACAAATGAGTAACATCCATTCCAAGCAAGTCGTCAGACTGAACCAGCTGAAAGCTTCGTCACGAGTGTTGTAAGCCAACCTGAGGCCACGCTAGACTGACAGCCATAAACAGGCAACTTCCACCCAAGCAAGCCATCCAACTCAACCGATAGGTTAGAGCCCGTTCCCCAAGAGCTTAACCCATTCACGTACACTCAGAACCACAAGCCGCGACATATATGAAAACAACCAGTTCTTGGACCGAATGGTCCCGACAGCATATCACTGGTGTCTCACACCAAATGGTCCCAACGGCATACCACTAGCGTCCTGAGATACGACCCTTAGCTATGTGCCAGATCAAAAAAGTGACCTTCCAACTGGCGCTTTTACTGAAAATCCTGAAAGCCAAAAGGTAATCAAAGTCCATTTCAAGAGGATGCTATGTTCACAAATGTTAGCAACTGTGCCAACACAGAGAAAATATAAAAAAATAATAAATAAATAAAACTCCGTGGCATGTGTTTTGTAAGACCACGTATGAGTATCTGTCAATAAACTTCAGCCATGGCATGTGTTTTGTAAGTCCATGAGTAGAAGCTTAAATAATAATAAAATATCTTAAACCTAGATTTAGAACTTAGACTTAGGAAACTTAAGATTAGAAATATTTTATCTTAAGTTTTCCTAAGCTAAGAAATTTGAAGTTCTAAATCCTAAGTTAGAAGTTCTAGAAAGGCTAGAAACAGATTAGTCCCATAAGTTAGTAGACACTTATGGAAGACCCTCCTTGCCATAAAAGGAGAGGTATTTGCATTGTAAACAACACTTTGTGATTAAGGCAAAATTACTATTGTGATTATCTTGCATTTCATTGTGTTCCCATTGGAAGGTGCATAGCTTGAGGGAAGGTGCTCGGGCCTCCTCTTGCCTCCTTTCATTGGCCTTTAATTGTGGCATGGTTTTAAGTGTTTATTGCTTAGTTTAGCCGCAATTCTTATTATCTCCCTTTGGGTGTTACGTAGGATTTAGTAATCTTGCTAGTTGGGTTTGCCTTAGCAAGGAATTTTATTGTTGTCATTAATTAGCTTTATTTATGTTACGGGCACTAGTTGGGCAAGCCTTAGTGTTCTCATTCCTGTTGATTCTCTCCGTATTCTGTTGAAGCTTGTTGTAGAAACTTAAAAAGTGGACGAATCTCTACATCCTTATACTACACCCGTAAGTAGATCTAGCCATTGCGTAAACTAGAAATACTTCCAACATTGGCGCCGTTGCCGCTTTTTAAGTATTTGAACCTAGCTTCTTCTCCTCTTTCTTTTGTTTTTTTGCTTCCGTGTTGTATCTTTGCTTGTGTGCTTGTCTCTATCTACCAACAAATAGCATGAGTCATCTCTCCAGGTCCTACACGAGCTGCGGAGCAACTTCTCAAACCGGGGGGAAGCAACAAAAGAGTCAACTTGGCCATTTTCTTCAAAAGAAGTGACCCAAGTGACCTTTTTCACAACCAAAAAGGTATATCAAAATTCATCAGCTTGTCTGCAGCCCTAATAGACCCTGATCTTTCATTTTAACACCTCCACAAATTCTGACCACGGTCAGATTTTGAGAAAACAGCCTGATATACTATCGAAATCCCTTATTTCTCACCCAAATCTTTGTCCTAGAATTCGTGGCTTCACTAAGGCTATATCTCATCAAGATCAGTCCTCCAGCAGGTCCGTGAATTCTATTCCAGAGATTTTGCCCATTTACTTATCAGAAAATCACATTTTTTTTCATATTTCTTATCTGCCAATCAAACATCTCTGTTAGAATTTGCCATCCAACCTAAGAATTTGCCCTCGAAGAGCACGATTTCTTGTCCTACCAGCAAATTCTGAAACTCCAATTTTTTCCTAGAAAATCTAGAAAGATCACTATTCTGACATTCAGAACTCTTTGTCAATATTATAGTTAAATTTATCTGCCTCTCCACGATTTCTCAACTTGTCCGCGAATTCTATCACAACCAGAAAGACCAGTTTTTGTCCTAAGGCTATCCATTCTGCAAGCAAACTGCCCTTTTGCCAACTACAATATTATCCTGCTCATCTGTATTCTGCATCATGTCTCGTGACTGTGCTGGATCTTCTAATCTGACTCCTCCACGACTAGAACAAAGAATTCCACATATCGATGCACCAAAGTACGATGGCAAATCTGACCCAGTCCGATTTCTCCAAGACTTTAATAATGCATGTCGTTTTTATAGAGATACCTCTAAAACTGAAAAGCTTCGCTATTTCCCATGGTACTCTATGGCACCGCCAAGGAGTGGTACTTGAATCTCGAAGCTCCTGATCTTGCTTCTTGGACCACCCTCAAGGACGCTCTTATCAAGTGTTTCAAACCAACCAAACTGACTCAGAGCCCATTCATTCAAATTACTCATATCAAGATGCATCACGAAGAGTCTGTCCGAAACTACATTGAGAGTTTTAAATGCCTCAAAGTAGAATGTGTTGATGAAAATATCACCGAACGAATGGCCATAAAACTATTCTTAGTTGGATTGCCTAAAAACATCCGTCGTGAACTCAAACCAGTTGACCTTTATGATCAACTTAAAGATGTGATGATCGATGCTATCCGTGAAGAAGACGAAGGTTCCGACGATGACTTTGACCGTCGTGAAAAGAAATCTAAGAATCCGGACCGTCTTAATCACCCGAAGTCTGATAATATTGCTCAGTCTTCTGAACTTCTACATCAAATGGAAACCTGGCAAAAAGCTCAACAATCTCATATGGCTAAACTCATTGCCGATTTCCAAATCGCCATGAAACAGATTGCTGAGAAGTCCTTTCCAGCAAGGAAAAATGTCTGGTGTCCAATCTACTCACAACATCACACTGCTAATGAATGCCCTCAACTGCGTAATCATTTTCCAGCAGCCACCAGACCAACCATCTATCGAGCTTACCGCCCTTATCCACCACAACAACTTGTGCCACGACCAGGGGTTTACCAACCACGACCACCTGCACCAAATCAATACCCATCTCCACGTCAACAGTTTGTTGTTAACCAACCTGCCCCACAAAACGCTGTCCATTATCTTGATCCGAATACCATCGATTCGGCCACCTACTATGTGGAAGACAATACTCAACTACAGTACTCTACTGAAACAGTTGTTTACTATACCTATGATTCTAATGCTCAACCAGTGGATCCCAATGCCCAAGCTTACAATCCAAACTAAGATGTCTTTGTCGCACATCAACTGCCCGCAATACGAAGATGCTTTATCTGTGTAGGTAAACATCCTAGTATTCGCTGTCCAGATAAACTTCGCTTTTCTCCAGCTTGTGAAAACTGTGGTATTGAACATCATGTGAAGGACTGCCCATCCCGATCTAAGCCAGCCGCTCCTGTTTGTTTAGTGCAAGTAGAAACCTTACCAATCGAAACACATTCTGCTTGGGTCTTGACTCGGACACAAACCCAACGCCAAGCCCCTACACTTGCACCAAGCAAAACTCAACCACAGGCTGTTCCTCCAAGTGACGATTCAACCCCGATAGTTTACCCTCACCAATTTGAAGAAATTTGTCTACATTATCAGTATCGCCAGCAAATCCGCAATGCCAACCAACAATCTTCCTCTTCCCATAAAGTACCTCACAAGCCCTTTGAAAGCAAAACCCTTGAAGGTACCGAAGTTTGGGGAGATTTATTACAAGCCAATGTCACTCTTTCCTTCCATGTACTCTGGAAGCATGCTGGCCAGTGGAAACAACAGATCCAATCCAATACCACCACCACTATTGATGAGTTGCCTGAAATGCCCTTACATCTAACCAATCCACTCAGCGAACGAGGCAACATAAAATCCCAGCTACCCATTATCAATCTCGTGAAGTTTTAGCAGTACTCGATGGAGATTCTGGGGTTAATATCATTTCCACATCCCTCATGATGGAATGGAATCTGAGAGACAAGCTAGCCAAACCTACTTGTCAGGTTCGGATGGCTGATCAAAGTGTGGTTCGACCTACCGATTTCCTTCCGCACGTGTTGATCAAACTAGGAGGTCTCAAGTTTTCTGTTGATCTCGTAGTACTTGATATTCCCAATAATGCATATTCTTATGAATTACTACTTGGTCGTCCATGGCTCACCAATGCATGAGTCGTTCATGACTGGAGCAAAGGCCGAGTCACTTTTGGAAATCGTGACAGTTCTGTCACCATTGACTCAACGGGTAAACTCAAACCTGCACGCATCCATGACGAGGGATCCTCAACCACCAACTCAATATTTGAGCCATACCAGTCCATCCACGAAAAAGGTCATTATGTTAAATCTACTGATATCATAAACTGGAGTCCCAGTCTAGCTACCATTGATTGTGTGAATGCCGATTACTGTGCCCAACATCAGGATAATTGCGCCTCTCCACTCCTGATCGATCACGACCAATTACCTGATCTAGATACACCTATCATCAATATCAATTTTATTGATATTCTTCCACGATGAACTGCTAAATGTTACATGGCTACCTACTAATGAATTAGATGAATTATGGTCATACTATGAAAGAGAAAATGAAAAAACCACTTCAAATTCAACTGTCAGGTGACCTCACCATTGTTCGGGAAGTTCCTAAGATTGCCTCTAGTCCTACACCAGTCCTCGAAAAATTCCAAACACCATCCCGGCAAGAGAAAGGCAAGGCCCCCCTCGAATCTCCAACCCATGATGTTCCTGCATACTTTAAGGACTATACGATCGAGGATGTTACAATCCAATTATCCCAAGCTCAACGTGAGCCAACTGGTAATTCACCCTACGAAGGCCCTGCACAAACCATAATCCTTTCCCTGAGTGAGCCAAATGAAACCAACAAATATCTTGTCCACGTCAGAGCTCATCTCAATCGCGAACAACGCAGATGGCTTGAAAAGCTCCTATGAAAATATCGACATGTCTTTGTCTGGACCTATAAAGACATGAAAGGCATCTCACCCCAAGTAGCGGTGCATCGTATCCCGCTTAAACCGGGTGCAAGATCCATTGCGAGTTGTCCATACAGATGCAATTCCATCTATAAGGCCAAGATCAAAGAAGAATTACAATGCCTCTTAGATGCGGGATTTATCTATGAAATTGAGCATACTGAGTGGGTCTCCCCAATCGTCATCGTCCCTAAGAAAAATGGAAAACTCCGAATCTGTGTCGATTCTAAGAAACTTAATGCCATCACTGAACGTGATCATTTTCCATTACCTTTCAGAGAATCCATCTTAGAAAATCTAGCAGGAGATGAGGCTTACTCCTTCTTAGATGGCTTTAGTGGATACAATATGATCCAAATCGCTGAAAAAGATCAACACAAAACCGTTTTTGCCACAGAATGGGGAACCTTCTGCTGGAAAGTCATGCCCTTTGGTCTCTGAAATGCTCCTAGCACCTTCCAACGTGTTATGCAAGTGGCCTTTTCTCAGTAGATGGGCGATACCTTAGAAGTTTACTTGGACGATTTAGGAGCACATTTCGAAGAAATACGCCATCTGTATGTGCTCAAAAAAAAAATTTATCCAATGTCAACCGTTCGGCATCTCTCTTAATCCTGAAAAATGCCAGATTTGGGTAACCCATGGTACTGTGTTATGACATATTATCTCACGAAATGGCATTGCCATTGACCCTAAAAAAATCCTTATCATTCAGAATCTACTGGAACCGCGTACGATACGTGAAGTTTACTCCTTCCTTGGCCATGCCAACTACTATTGGTGCTTTATTTTCGATTTTGCGAACAAAGCACGCTTAATCTACAAAGTAGTTGTAGTTCCCAAATGGATGGATGAACAACGCACCGTCTTTAATCAACTCAAAGAAGCCCTTACCAATGTACCCATCCTCCGAGCTCCTGATTATTCTAAAGAATTCCATGTGCATACCAATGCATCCAAGTATGCCATTGGAGCAGTACTCACCCAACCGGGAGAATTCAAAAAGGACTACCCAATCCGTTTTCTTAGTCGACAATTGATACCTGCTGAAGTCAATTATACCACTACCAAACATGAAGCCTTGGCAATGGTATATGTAGTTCAGAAGTTTCACCATTATTTTCTAGGAAAAGTATTTGCGTTCTTCACTGATCATCAAGCACTGTTGTATCTCATCAACAAGACCTGCACCACATGCCGTATTTTTAGATGGATCCTATTACTGCGAGTTTAGGATCATGGTTTGTAAGGGAGTTCAGCATTTTCTAGTAGACCATATATCTCGAATCCCTAACCTTCATACCCCTGATCAAGGCGTCAATAATGATTTTTCAGATGCAATCCTTTTCCAAGTTGACTCCACCTGTATGGGCTAAGGAAATTACAGAATATTTAACTTCACGGCAGATGGATCCTTCCCTCTCTAAACCTGAACAACGTGCGTTGGTCCTAAAAACTAAACCTTATATGTTAATTGTAGGACAACTCTACAAGCAAGGGTTAGATGGAATTATTCGACGATGTCTTATTGAAGGAGAAATACCCTCTGTAATTTTTCTCACTCATGAAGGTATTGGTGCTGGCCATTTCTCTTCTGAAACAACTGCTAAGAAAATTCTCTTGGCCGGTTTTTGGTGCCCAACACTCTTCAAGGATACGCACAATTACACTAAGGCTTGTGATGTCCGCCAATGCACAAAACGCTTTCAAAAAATAGACTACATGCCTTTACACCCTGTAACCACTAATCAAGCTTACCAGAAATGGAAAATTGATTATGTTGGACCTGTTAGTCCTGCTGCTCGACACATACAATCTCGTTACATCATAGTAGCTACGGACTATTGCACCAAATGGGCTGAAGCAAGAGTTGTTCGCAATGCTGATGCTCATTCTACCACCAAATTTCTCTATGAATAGGTTATAGTTCGGTTTGGATGTCCTCTAGAGCTTATCAGTGATAGGGGTACACATTTCCTTAACTCTGTCATAGCAGATCTTTTTTCCAAATTTTTTATGGTACATCGCAAAAGTTCCCCATAGTATCCACGCTGCAATGGCCAGGCAGAATCCACCAATAAATTCCTATGTGGAATTCTCACCAAAACCGTCGAATCCAGCCGATCTGATTGGGAACTCAAACTCCATGCTGCTCTCTAGGCTTATCGCACCACCCTAAAGCGAGCTACAGGCTTAACCCCTTTCCAGCTCACATATGGCCAAGAAGTCGTTATGCATGTGGAATTCCATATCCCCTCCCTTCGAGTAGCCTATAAGCTTGAGCTTGATACTCATCAGAATCTAGCAAACAAGTTATTCCATCTGGAGCAATTCTATGAAACCCGAAGGATTAGCATCCATGCTCAACAAGTCCACAAACGATGACAAAAAACATGGCATGATCGATCATTGAAACTTAGAGATTTCTAGGTTGGAGATAAGGTCCTACTATACCAGGCCAAAGCCTTCAAAGGCAAGCTGAAATTTTTTGGCCAAGGACCTTCCGTCATTAAAAAAATCTTTGCCTCTGGATATGTACAACTCCAAACCCTTCAAGGTGATATCCTCAACACTGTGGTCAATGGGAGCCGACTGAGAAAGTACAATGGACCCTGTTTTTATCTTGATATGTATTAGTTGTTTTCTTTCCTACTATTTTTCTTCCTTTTTTGTCTGCATGCCATTTCGACAACATTTTTGTTGTGCTTTCTTGTTCAAACCATCAAGATACCATTAGATCTGGTATACCAACAGTTTTCTCTGAGAAAAGCACAAGAGTCATTAGTTTTAGAAGAAATTTTTTTCACAACATCTCAGATAGAATTCACCTAACCCCTTTTTGACAGTGCACGATTCATTTTTGGCCTCCGTGAATTCTGTCTTAGAGACAAAAAATTTTAAGAATAGAAAAAAATAGTTTTTTTCATCAGATATCCACTATCAGAATTCGCAAACAATTCGCTAGAGCTCAAATTGATCCTCACGATTTCTCTGTTTTTTTGCACTGTCAGACGTTTTTTTCTCTTTTGGCATAAAAAAAATCACTTACAAGAATTCGCGGGCCCTCAGAATGTTGCCTCGAAATTTACAACCATCATCAACAAATCGTGGACACTGAGGACGATTTCTGAGTGACATTTTGAATTCCTGCCAAAAAAAGTCTTTATATAGTCCTCCGCCCTTCTCTCCACGAGTTCCTTTTGCTCTCGAGTTCATGCAAAAAAAAATTCAAAATTCTCAGAGCAATCTAAAATCACTGCTATCATGGCTTCTCGCGATTCCTCGCTTAGCTTGCATCGCCGTAAACCCCCGAGCAGCTCACCCTGGCCAAGGATATCCTCACCAATCTTGGCTTTGATTTGACACTTTTCCGGGACCAGCAGAGCGAGAGCCTCATCCGAACAGCCGACTCCACCTATTCGGATGAGTTCCAAACTTTTCGGATTACATCCAAGAGTGGTAGCTATACCATTATCAACGTCTCTCCTGGGGATCTCCAGAGCATCGGCTTCCCTAATCTCGGAGAGACAATCCATGGAAAGATCACTAGCTATGATGCCAAGTACTTCACCAAGTTTCTGACAAAGGATGGCAAAACCATTGCCCAAACCAACGACGGGATCGCCATCCACCTCATCATGGATCCCCATCTACGGGCCGCCTCAAAAATACTCGTCACCATGGTTAAAGTGCATACCTCCGAGCGACCTCTTTTCTTTGACCCTCACCATGGACGATCCCACTCAAAATTACAAGTGGGCTGAGAAGGTAGCAGAGAAGCTGTGCAGCGCTCTGAAATCCCAAAAACCAACTTCCAAATGTGGGTATCTCCTCCACATGTTGGTCACCAAACAATTGGGGTCTAGAGCAACTGTTGCCATCATGGAGCTGGATGATGTTTATCCAAGCACAAAAAAGCGAGCCACCCCCCACTGACAACAGAACCGGTCTCACCAGCCCCACCTACTAAGAAGCATAAAGGGAAGGCGATCAGCACAGAAGCCGATGTCCCACATGACATTCTATCCAGGACATCGAGGTGGAATATGCTGAATCCGGAGGGAGCCTTAAACCATATCAGGTCCCAAAGGAGGTCCTAGGGCAGCAAGCGACCTTATTTCACCAGGCCCAGCAACGCAGACAAGTAGTAAGGGCAGCAACAGGCAGCTCTGAAATGGCAGGCATTGTCAGCTCTAATCCTATGGGCATGATTCCGTCCACACAGGCAATCTCCTCTCCATCACTTGCTCTCACACTCCCACCACCACTCCCACCATTTACTGCCACCTCCATAGCCTCACTAACTCTCAACACGGGCTTCACTTCCACACTTCCATGAAAGCCCTCACATGTACAAATTTCCACCCTATTTGACTCCTTAGTCAACGTAGATGATTTTGCACTACAATTACTAACTGCACTTCCATCAACCACTATCACCACTAACCCAATCCAACAATCTCCGCCACGCAATATCTCCCCACCTCTTGCACCCCTCAATCCACAATCATCCCCACCTGCTTTTCATACACCTCTGTCTAGCCCTGCTCCTAATTTTCTACCATTTAACCCAATGTCGTATCCTAACTACACACGCACCCTCCCCGACATTGGTCCTTAAGAGTAGTTACCTCTTGCAACCCAAAAACCGGTATGGTTGGTGAATGAGCTCCAATACAATCTATTCGGCACCCTAGGGGGGCAGTATACTATGCAGCAATTCAACGATGGTGCTATGGCAGACCTTCAGAAAGAAAAAACAAGGTTGGAGGAGGAAAACAAACAACAACAACTGTAGATCCAGAACCTCATGAATTACAATCAACAACAACAACAGATGCTACTCCACCTCCAGAACCAGCTCCAACTGAAGGTATCCAACATGCAGCAAACCATCGATACCCTCAAAGCCAAAAAGGGTGAGGCTGTAGCAGATATTTTGCGGATAATTGCGGCCTGGTGGCATTTCTGGCAGAACTTAGAGGTTTTTGGGATCGAGGGTTACCCCCAATCGCCCTTGATATCAATAAACCCTTGCGAATGCAAGACTACCATATCAACGTTGCAAGGCTCTATTATCGCGTTGCACTCACTTCCGCCCTGCACGTTGATATGGTGGAGCTATGGAAAACCCATAACTTTCTCCAGGGTATGCTCCATTATTACAAACCCATGCCCTTCCTGAACAAATTACGGTGACAAATGATGGAGGGCATCGGCACGACAATCTACCACTTCCGATAGCAACAATCTCGCCTCCAAGAAGCACAAAAGATCCAGGACGAAAAGGCGTCGATTGGTGTGGGACCACCAATCCAATGAGGGGGATAATGTTAGCAATTGTGCCAAAACAGAGAAAATAAAAAAAAATAAAAAATAAAACTCCGTGGCATGTGTTTTGTAAGACCACATATGAGTGTTTGTCAATAAACTTCAGTCATGGCATGTGTTTTGTAAGTCCATGAGTAGAAGCTTAAATAATAATAAAATAGCTTAAACTTAGATTTAGAACTTAGACTTAGGAAACTTAAGATTAGAAATATTTTATCTTTAGTTTTTCTAAGATAAGAAATTTGAAGATCTAAATCCTAAGTTAGAAGTTCTAGAAAGGCTAGAAACAGATTAGTCCCATAAGTTAGTAGACACTTATGGAAGACCCTCTTGCCATAAAAGGAGAGGTATTTGCATTGTAAACAACACTTTGTGATTAAGGCAAAATTATTATTGTGATTATCTTGCATTTCATTGTGTTCCCATTGGAAGGTGCATAGCTTGAGGGAAGGTGCTTGGGCCTCCTCTTGCCTCCTTTCATTGGCCTTTGATTGTGGCATGGTTTTATTTGTTTATTGCTTAGTTTAGCCACAATTCTTATTATCTCCCTTTGGGTGTTACGTAGGATTTAGTAATCTTGCTAGTTGGGTTTGCCTTAGCAAGGAATTTTATTGTTGTCATTAATTAGCTTTATTTCTGTTACGGGCACTAGTTGGGCAAGCCTTAGTGTTCTCATTCCTGTTGATTCTTTCCGTATTCTGTTGAAGCTTGTTGTAGAAACTTAAAAAGTGGACAAATCTCTACATCCCTATACTACACCCGTAAGTAGATCTAGTCATCGCGTAAACTAGAAATACTTCCAACAACAAAGGGCAAAACCAAAAGTTAGTGGTCTAAAGATCAAGTGGATGCTTCTTCAAGTGGCAAAAAGAAAGATACTTCAAAGCTCAAGTGCTTCTATTGTGGCATCAAAGGACACTTTGCAAGTGAGTGCTACAAGAAGAAGAGAAATCAAGGAGGCAAGTAAGGAAATCTTACTCTTGATAAGGATGGTTTGGATGTCCAAGATGCAAATGATGATGCTTTTGTAATGTCTTCATGTATGCTTGCTAATGATGGATATCTCGATCATTGGTAGATTGATAGTGGAGCAAGTTCACACATGAATTTTCACAAAGAGTACTTCACTTCTTTGTTGGCATATGGAGATGACAAGAGGGTAATCTACACGGCCAATGATGGTGAGTGTGCAATCAAAGGGATTGGCACATTCCTATTTCTCTCTTTACAAATAGGAATGTTCATTTGGAGGATTTCTTGTCTATTCCATCTATTACCAAGAATTTGCTTAGTGTGAGTCAAATGTTAAGTAAAGGCCTCAAGGTGGAGTTTGATGGAGATGCTTGTATGATCAAAAGGAAGGATGTCTTGATTGGAAAAGGTAAAAGGCAAGGGAAGTTGTTCAAACTAGATGCTTGTGTTATTGCTAACCAAGTTGGATGTGTTGCAAGGGAGCAAATACCTATTCAAGAGGTTTGGCATAAAAGGATGGGACACCTCAACTTCAAGTCATTGGAGGTAATGGCTAGAAAGAAGATTGTGATAGGTCTTCCAAGTTTCTTAAGTGGCATCAAACATGTTTGTTCTTGTGCTTTGTCTAAGTCACATAGACAACCTTATACTAGATTTATATCTAGACCTACAAAGCCTTTTCAACTTGTACATTCGGATATTCATGGATTTACTACAATTAGCAATAGTGGAGCTAAGATGTATGTAACATTCATTGATGATTTTAGTAGATTTTGTTGGATCTATCTACTAAAGAGCAAGGATGAAGTGTATAATATCTTTATTGAATTCAAGAATGCAAGGGAGAACCAATTTTCTACAAAGATCAAGTGCTTAAGGAGTGACAATGGTGGTGAGTACATATCTACCAAGTTCAAGCCTTTTGTGATGAGCATGGGATCAAGAGGGAGTATACAACATCAAGGACCCCACAACAAAATGGAGTAGCTGAAAGGAAGAATAGGACTACATGTGAAAGTGCTAAAGCTATGAGATTAAGTGCTAATCTTGACAAACCATTTTGGGATCAAGCTTTGTTTGTGCCAATTTCTTTTGCAATAGGTGGCCGAGTGCTATTTTGGATGGAAGGACTATGAGATGCTATTCAAGAGAAGGCCGAGTGTCAACTTTATAAGAACTTTTGGATGCACGTGCTATGTCAACATTACTCTTGATGATAGGACCAAGGAGGATCCATCTTCAAGAAGAGGTATTTTTGTTGGATATAGTGAGGTGAGTAAAGCCTATAAGGTTTACATTCCTTCTACTAACAAAGTGATTCTCTCTCTCTCTCTCTCTCTCTCTCTCTCTCTCTCTCTCTCTCTCTCTCTCTCTCTCTCTCTCTCTCTCTCTCTCTCTCTCTCTCTCTCTCTCTCTCTCTCTCTCTCTCTCTCTCTCTCTCTCTCGTTTTTCTTTTGTGATAATCGAGGTTGGAACTTTTTTTTTCCTCCTCGTGATGGCGGCTGTAGCAGAGTGCATTGTGCTGGCCTCCTCTTTGTTTTAAAAAACCTTTTTAGGGTTTTTGAATGGGGATCTAGGCCTTTACTTTGTGCTAGGGGGCTTTTAATGCTAAAGTTGATTTGGGATTTTCTTTAAAAAAGAAAAGGTTATGGTTACTTTGATAGCCTTTTTGCTTTTGGTTGGGCCTTTTCTTGGTTGCATGCATGAGGAGTTATTTGATGAGAATGGATATTTATTCACTGGCTACTCTAAATTTCCCTTCCTTTAATCGCATGGAAAAATGGCTAGCCTAATGAGAGGTAAAAAAAAAGGTGAAACTTTGTATTGATTTAGGTTGTAGATCTCAGGAAAATCTAACTAAATCGGTAGTTGAGAATGGAATTACCTATTCTCTCAACCTTAACTGGGAGAATATTTGGGGAATAATTTTATTATTCTAACGTCATGTCTATGTGATTGGATCCATGGATTTAGGATTGGCAAAAAAGTACTATTTTTCATGATAATTTCGCCAAGCAAATACCCTGTTAGTGGAATTCTGGGTTCCTGGTACTGTGCTTTTTATCGATTTAACTCTGGAGTAGAAATATTCCAGTTAATTGAGCTAGATGATATTTTTGGTTCTTCCTTTTGGACTCAGTGGTGCACCGATAGGCTTATCTTAAATTATTATGGTCTTTAAGATTGGGCAAACTAAAGCTTTTTAGATACTTGTTAAAGTGAATAAATGGAATAAAGTCATAATTTTTAAGATGTAGCTCTATATTCGATTAAACAATAGGTGTATCAAATATCATAAAGAGTACCCGGATTCATATTTCATGAATTTTTTATTAGGTTGAGACAACTTTAACGAAGTAATACTTAAGTTAGTGTAGTCAAAAGGGTAGCAACCTGGCATTTACTTGTGTCCAAGGAGTTTTCTAGGCCTTTTTCCGGTGACCGAGAAAAACAATCTAAGGGAGGAAAAAAATGAGACACCTATGTAGATAAATGTGATTGTGTTATTGTTAGGGGTTTTTTGGACAAGGGGTTGGTTTCGTCAGAAAGCCCTGAGAAGGGAAGGGCCCACAATGCTCTTATGGTAGGGACCGAGGATAGCTGCTTCCAACCCTGGGGGCTCGTTCGATCGCTCCGTGCTCTTCCAGCCAACTCCAAGCTTCCTGAAATATGGTAGAAAGAGGGTAAGTTCAGCTTCAGTAAGTTTGGTCTTGGCACAATACTACGATCATCTTCTCACGCTACTATCAAGACTGATTCTCCTAGAATCATGACACCTCGCATCCTTGCAAGATCCACTATTGGTAGGATGCAAGGTTCTGGCGCTCTAAGGATTTCATCCAACTGCTCTATCACGAGCATGGATATAATTCTTTGGCAGTGGTGTATCTTCAGCCCTAGCAAGATAGTAATGATTAGATGCGAAGTACCGATGTATGGCATGTTAGGTCCTAGAGGGAGATTGGGATGCATCCCTACCATTATGGTGTTCGGACCATACATGAATTTCAAGGACCCTAATTATTGAAAATATTCTGGACTTTTAGAAATATGACTAGCTAGAGGTTTTGGTGGTATCTTAGACCTGCTAGACCTGATTTCTTCTTTCAAACCTCTAAATTGTTCTCTCTCTAACGGTGAACTCGTGGCAGTGCAATCACATAGGTCTACTGTGTACGTAGGATCTTCTCCTAAGTCATATTCCTGGTCTCGATTGGTACTACTGGCTGATCCAGGTGACCATATCGCTGGTTCTCTAAGTAGAAGGGGGTGGGCTATATCTGCGTATGTGATAGGGGTGGCTTCTGTCAGATGCCAAAATTTGTCTTCCGTGAGTACATATGCTTCAAAGTAACTGTACTCCCCACAATGTTGTGTTCTACGTAGAGTGTCTCCAAGATATAGATACTGGTAGAGTTCTGGGGTGAAAAAATAGTAGCATGGAGGTCCTCTCTGCCTTAGCTGACAGATGTCACTACGCGCAGGTTGGAACTGACCCTCTTCCCCCATCATACGGGGTCCAGCTCATTATTGTTGTTATCTCACTTCTAGACCCCTACTTTGATATTAGGTTTTGTGTCTGCTAAAGTTCTAGGACTGTTGAGGGCATATCCATTAAAATTGTTCAGTTTTTATTGGACACCCTAGACACTGTTCTTTAAGTGGGGTAGGTCAAGTGAAATGTGGTGAGTACATTACGCGTGCCATCCTGTTCACTGGACGGTAACGTTTCCCAGATTCCGGGTCTAGGTGTTTCACTAGACAGTACCGAAAATGGTGTGCATACTTTGGGACTTAACTGTGATAGCGTGTTTCAGCTGTTTCCGGCGGACTACCCACTCTGGTGTTTCACAGAGGTTGGGCCGAGTTAATACTCTCTATAAGTGACGAAAACGAAAAAAACGCTTCCGAACTTAACAATTTCGTACAACAGTTTAACTAATAGTTCCATACTATAAAGTGTACGTTTCCAAACCTTGATACTTTAACTAGTTGGATCGCAATTATTAATTCAGCTATGAGTCTCCTTAGTTGGATCGCAATTATTAATTCAGCTATGAATCTCCTGGATGATATTGATAACCAAAATTTCATAATACAACCACTTGCGTTTCTGCAATATATGCTGATCCAGACTGTGAAGGCTGTCAATTTAAGCGGTATCATATCTGATGTCAGTTATTTAAAGCCCTTCTACATCGTCTTCGTGTACGATCGGGACGGTTTAGAATCCAGTGGCAACGTCGATGAGCTGCTTCGCCTCACTGGCATTCCATATAAGTTCGGCAATGTAGTGATGTTGGTTGCTAGTTTCGGTTATTTCGGCGGTCCAGTCTACGTGAACGACACAGTATCTGTCACGATTCCCAGATCAGCTGTTTCCCCGCCAATGGTCTCTCCAGCGTGGGGATGGATCGAGAAGGAGGGGTTGAAGTTCCTTCGCAGTACCCTGTTCATCGAACGCGTTGACTTCAAGATAATGAAAGCACGTGAGAACACCTATTACTTGGAATCAGTGGATGCCAACGGCAACGAAGTCCGCCTCGCCTACAAGACCGAAAATGATGTAACTTACGTCGTGCTGGGCAAGGGCGACTATGATCTCGAGGTCTTCTTTGTACCTTATAGTCCAAGGCTTGCCATGTCCACCGACGCTTGAGGATGCTGATGAACACATCACAAGTTTATAATTGTTGCGTGATAACGCACTATTATCTGTGCTATTGTGAGAAGCAAGTTGCCAGTACAAAATATGTATATTGCACTTGCTTCTAGATTAAGTATAGTATAGCTAACTGCCAGTCTGTTGCTGGTATTTCAGTACAATCTTGTTGGTTGTGTTTAGTAATAGCAGTTTGGGAATAAGTTGGTGACTTGATAACACTTTGTCTGAATAGCCCACTTCTTGAATGTATGCTGCACACTTAGTTAAACTTGTACTATGCTGATTTCTAATTTGATGGACCTTATTCAAGACTGCATTGTTGGATGTGTGAATTCTACAATAATTGGAATCACAAATCTTATCCAAGTTTTATGTATTATGTGTCATTCAAAATTGTATTTTCAATTTCAGATATAACTCTTGAAAATGAATATCCACTTCAACTTCCATTTGATATGAAGAATTGCTTCAAGCTTCATAACGAGAAGAATTACTTGCTTAAATCTGAAAGGAATTAGAACTATCTTGATGATTTCATTCAAATATAATGAAGGCTCTAATCAAGACAACTTATCCCCAAGTTAAAGGATAATTGATGATATTTCAGAGCATGAGAAACTCTAACCAAACTTGAAGGATCCACCTTGGGCATAAAGCTTTATTGCAATGAAGATTAAATTATAGTATGTTGTGTTGTAGTTGACATAACATATGTAGCAAGTACAACACACTTTTTGTGGTTACTCATGGCCATAGATGCGTAAGTTATATAAGTCATTTGGATCAAATTTTATCCGTTACATAAGAGTAGTTATAGCTACCATCTTCGTATAGTAGTCTCCACATTGATATCTTTGTTTCATTGGCACGTTGGTCAATAGTTTCCTATGATTTGATAGCCCTTTATAAAGAAATTTCAAAAATCCCAATGAAATTTAAAATAACACTCACTAGCTTCACATGGATCATGCTTAGCCCTTGAGTGAGCTAGGGCTTATCAGCCCCTAACTAAGGACATGGGGGCCTAGAGGAGTTTGTGGATTATATGGTTGTAATGGTAACTCTAGAAGATGCATGTATTGCATGGACACAATGTGAGTAGATCTATGACATCATATGGTAAATGCTGCAAGGACATTTGAAATAGAAATGGGAATTGTACACATGTCATGCACGATGAGCCTTGGGATCACACTTCCAATAGCCTAGCCATCCACCTCTCCTCATGACTAGTATCAAGAGATAGAGGAGATTTTGCTTAACACCTTCTGATATTCAAGGACAATGGGCCCAACTTGCTTATGTGATATTCTAGATCGTACAATGTGCTCTCTTTGGCACCTTATTGAGCACACACAAAATTATGTGTACTAATTGCAAATAAACAATCCCACAACACCTTGCATCAAGCAAGCTTAGACAAATGAACCCTTCATTGGGCTCTAATACTAAGTTAATTTTTAGAGACTTCGTAGCGTTGATTAAATGATGCAAGTGCAATTGCAATCAGAAGAGAGAGAGAGAGAGAGAGAGAGAGAGAGAGAGAGAGAGAGAGAGAGAGAGAGAGAGAGAGAGAGAGAGAGAGAGAGAGAGAGAGAGAGAGAGAGAGAGAGCCCATGCTTCATTAAACACTACAATGTGGCTAAAAGCATGGTTTGGTGGTACAACATGGACTCTCAAGGACACTATCTTTTTTTGGGTAGAAATGTTTTTATGTTTTTTATTGGAGGAGAGAGAGTAAGCCCACCACTTACACCCCAATACTCCAAGAGGGTAGACCCATCATTACTAGGGCGCTTCATTGCATTAACTCGTGGGTAGCATATATTTCCCAAATCTCCAAAAGTGAAATGTACTACCAAATGGCACAATGAAAAATGGGTCTTTCTTTGTACCACCAAACCATTCTTTTAGCCATATATGAGAGAGAGAGAGAGAGAGAGAGAGAGAGAACCCATGCTTGATTAAACAGTATTATCCTTCACAATATACAGTATTATCCTTCACAATGGTGGCGGGGGGAATGCACCACAACATTTTGGAGCTTTTCCGAGAGAAATATTGAGGTTTCTTCAAAGAGAAAAATAAAAAAATGAAGGCCTTGTTTCATGTGGAACACCAAATGATGTAACACTAATATACATCCTAACTTGATCTAATATTACTTTTGAAAAAGTAGTTGTTGGTTGCATTAATGAATTCAATTGATTTGTGCAAGTTGGAATTTTGTAGTGAGAGATTAGATATCTTGTCCTTTGTCTTATTCTTTTTGTTAGATCACCTAGGCTAGATGAATGGGTTGACATTGTGCTTTGTGAGAGTCCTAAAATTAGGCCAATCATGGCACATTGAAGAAGACCATAATCAAATCAATCGATTATGGGATTGTGTACGCTTGAAAATTATGGGTGACTCTAAATGCAGAGCTATCAAATGAATTGTAGGCCTATTGGATTAAGAGGACCATGAAGTTGTCCAAATTGCATTATCCCACTTAATATAGAGTGGGAGTATGTTGAATGCATGTAATGATGCATCGAGTTGCAATGCACAGGTGGTAGGGGTTGGCAAGGCCTCTTTTGTTAGAAATCAATGATAAACTTCATTGTTACTGTTTACGATGTACATTAATGTTGACAGCTATTACCAGTTGTCATTAGCCGTCACTCGGATGTTCATTTTTCTTCCTCAAAAAGTATTGGTGGTGCAACTTGTTTTGTCACCTTCATTGATGACTTTACAAGACATACTTGGCTGTACTTACTTTTTTCAAAAGCTATGGTATTTGATCACGTCCTAGTCTTCAAAGCTTATGTTGAGAAACAGTTTTCTTTCAAAGTTAAAGCTTTAAGATGTGATGGAGGAGATGAATACATCTCAAAGAGTCAAATTTAACAAATAATGATGTGACAATCAAGAGAAACCATTATGCAAATCTTAAGATAGGACTAAGCATTATGCAAATCTTAAGATATTTCCTAGAGTTTTCTATTTCATCTGATCTCTCATTAAGGGTAAAGCTTATTTGAGACTCTTGTTAGTTGGGTTGGTTTGGCTCCATGGTGTCCTTGCAAATTCATTAGGCGGTCCCTACACTTTAACTTGTGATTAGAGCTTGTTAATTGGGACTAATTGAGGTCATAGTACTTGTGAGAAATTGTCAACTAGTTAAGACTTATCATGTCTGGTTCAATTGGTAATTTTGGCCAACATGCATTTTAAACTTAGAGATAAACTTTATAAAGTTGTTTAGGCCTAAGTTTATTTGAATTATCATTTTTGGAATGTGAGGGAAATTGATAGGTCGAGTTTGAACCAATTCAAATTGGTAAATTTAGATGCATTCAATCTAGTCTATTGGTGGGATAGATCTAGAACCTTCTAAATGTTGATAAGCTTGGACAAGCACATCTGAATAGGTCAAGGACCTGCTATGTATAGTGTACAAGCGTGGGAAGAGGGCATCTCTCTCTCTCTCTCTCTCTCTCTCTCTCTCTCTCTCTCTCTCTCTCTCTCTCTCTCTCTCTCTCTCTCTCTCTCTCTCTCTCTCTCTCTCTCTCTCTCTCTCTCTCTCTCTCTCTCTCTCTCTCTCTCTCTCTCTCTCTCTCTCTCTCTCTCTCTCTCTCTCTCTCTCTCTCTCTCTCTCTCTCATGGACACTATTTTATGGTCATTATGCTTCTTTTTATTTCAAAAACAACAAATATAAAGTTTTTTTTTCCCTATATAGTACAAAACCTACTATAAAACGCCTTACTTTGCCAAACTTAGAGAGATGGCCCCCTAAGGGAGTTTTTAAAAAAAAAAACTTTTGGTGGGAATTTGGTTTCCTTTGAATGGCTGTGATCTTTGCACATTATGGGGTTACGATCCAACGGTGGGCATCAAGAGACTTCAAGTGCACTAGGTGTTCTTGAATCTCTATATTAAGGAAAGTTACACAACTCTACACTTTACTCTTCCTGCTCTCTAATGGTTGGCCTCCTTACTATTGCCTTCTCCATGTGGAGAAGAGAGTTGATGTTTACTTGCTATGCTAGAAGAGAATAAGTTCACTTCGGTTATGATTATCATTGATTGTGATAGTATATTTGCATCCAAAACTTCATGGGATACATTCACAGTTGAGTGCTGCCTCAAGCATTTTTCAGCAACATTTTCTTAGGTATTACACTCAACTTTACTATGTTTTTGATGGCACTGGACAACGAACAGCTGTCTGTTGTTGCATCACTGATATGTAGGAAGATGTATACCTTTTTGAAAAGGTACATGAGTCATTGGCCAATGGAAGGCCAGTAGTGCGCTCTTGCTTCAATTGCATTTCATTTATATGAACACTATATGTATTTATAGCTATCGTTGATTGGCCAGTGGGCCGCCATACTACAGCAATGGACCCTCGCTTGCCTACTACCTTTTGGTAGAAACAGTCTCCGTCATTATGCTTAATGCTTGATTCGGTTTCTGATCATTATACTTGCAGTTGGTCACCAGTATACTATCAAGTTGTCTGATAACTATCATTCTGCTCGTTGAATGAAACATGACATGTAGTTGTTTATGATAACTAGTAATGCAAACAGGTACTTCTGGTTTTCTTTGAAAAGATTGTGTGAGACTATATTGATAAGTATCGACTGTGAGCACAATGAGTAACAAAGTGGCCTTTCAATTTTTTAGATTTGTTCAATTACGGATGATAAGCTTATATGCGAGTAACTCTACTACACACGAAGAAACTAGTACCACTTTAAAAAGACAGATCACGCTTGGTTTAAAAACAAACAACTTTCTTTATGATACTCATATAATGGATATGCACTATCATTGACTTGTTACTTTCGGTGTGAAATCATTAGTACGTAAAGAGGATTTTGCAGTAACTGTTGGATATGGGTAGCTCACATGATGTATTTTCGTCTTGCATCCAGGTATGACACTATATAACGCAACACCGATATGAAGGATACTCTCACCTTTAAATATTATATGATTCATGCATCATGAGAAATTTTTCTATACGCTAATTGTGATTCAAGGTTGTTTCCTTCAAAATAAGTGCTGATTTTTCAATGTGTTGATTTGTGTATGATTGATCGGACTATAATAGCAAGGTTTGGTTTTACATTGCTAAAATAGCAGGTGATATAAATATGTTATAGACTTGTACAAAGCTTGGCTGTGACAGGCTTGTATGGCATGGATTTGCCCAAGCCTAGAGATGCTTGAACTCCCAACAATTTGTTTGGGAGGTCCTTGGGGCTAGCATGGCACGGATCTGCCCTAGTACCTTGCATTAAAGCCAAAGTCAAAGCCTTGGTCTGCAAGATAGCTTCTTACATGTAAAATTTTAATATGAACTCAATACATTTGTTTTGCTCTTGCACTGATCAGTATGGCTTCTTCCCTTATATGGTTTTCGTTACAAGGCATAATATATTGCTAGGATTATGTGATTGCGAAGATTGGACATAGTATTTCTTTTTTCTTTCAAGCTGATAAGGTAGTGAATCTTGTTTCGGACATGGATGACAACTGATGCTCATCTATGACACCTATCTTCCTCACTGAACTAACTCGTGTGGTTGTGTTTTGTGAGATGGTGGCAGGTAACAGCTGGGTGTCTTAAAACTTGCTTGGCTTTATGGTACTTTGTACTATAAGACTTTATACAGCTTTATTTTTAACTTGTTATGCTATAAATTAAAGGGTTCAAAGGATTTGGTCTTGACTTGTCAAGAGGGACAATGATTTCTAGATGTTTGAGGTTTTCTTTGGAAAATCAAAGTAATATGTAGTTTGTCAAGCTCGTAATTGTGGTGAGATAACTTGATTTTTTGTACCTCTGACTCCTAGTAGGGGTAATTAGACTAGTATGTTAAGGTTGACCTGGAAATCGAATTGAATCAGGTCGTCAAATCCTCCAGTGTCAATGTTAGTTTCAGGAAGGTTAGGTGGAGTGTGATCTGGTGAAGATGGCATGAACGTGATGGGTTTACCGGGAATGGGATTCTCAACAAGGTTGTACGCAACACTGAAGGAACTAAGTTGTTTTGTGAACTTGTCCCGTCGGGCTTTGTAGATCTTGGGAGGCCCTTGATGTGGTCTTAGAAGTCGACTTAGAGGCAGATGAGAGGGTGATGGTTGGGAAACGAGATACATGAGTATGAAGGTTTGTGAAAAGTCAAAAGTAGAGGAATAGGAAGTCTTGTAGTTAGGACGAAAGGGGAGGGGAGGGTCAGAGAAACTCCCAGAGGTAGCTTCAGTCTTTTTGCCATCCACTCTCGAGCTGCCATCTTGTTGGTAAGTAGATCCGTCGTATCCTGTTGCATCATCACCTTTGTCATTGTCCTTCGGCTTCTGATCAAAAATTCTCGCTCGTGCCTTGCGCGCCGTGTTTCAAAGCTAGTTCACTTTGTCCAAAACTTGTTGCAGTATCTCACAATTGGTTCACCTTGTCCAAGACTTGCTGCAGGGCCTTCGTTGTATCTTCTAGCTGCTTCTGGGACTCAAGGATGATCTTTTTCTGCTTGGCCACAATATTTTCAAAAAAAAATTTCTCGACTTTCCGTTTTTGGATCAGCCGCACATACTTCTCCATCCGGATGGCTATGGCCTGTGGGGCTTGAAACTATATGTCCTCAGGCTTTATTAGAGGGACACCAACTATCATTGCACCCGACGATCCGTCTTGTACTTGGTCGATCTGGACCATCTGGTGCTTCAGTTGTTGTTGGACCTCTTCTAATGTGGTCTTTTGCCCGGCCATCATGGATCTGATTTCTTTTGTCTCTTCATTTCTTGGCCAGCTTCTATTATGCGCAATTTCTCGGTCTTGGTACTGGACCTTATTCTCGAGCACTTGGTGCTGGCTTACCAACCAGTGCATGTGGTAGCTTGCTTCGAATAGGCCAATCATTGAGCACTTAGCTGCTTCAGAGAGCTTCTTAGAGTTAGTGATGGTTGGGTACTGATCAGGGGTGTGGGATTGTGAAGCTAATCCAAAAAATAGACATTGTGGAGGGAATGAAGATGGAGGTGGAGGGAGTGGAGAAATAATATTAGTAGCAATGGTGGTTGTTGTTGTGGTGGTGGTGGTGGTTATTGGGAGGGTCAAACTTCCTCCTGGCTGATCGTCTTTCTCTGGTTCGTCATCACTTATCTCCATCAGGTCCGCAGCATCAAAATATTGCGAAGTGTCCAAGGTGTGGACTTGCTAGGCCTGTGGCCACTCTGAATGGTAATCAAACGATGATGGTAGATATTCGGTGGAGGTGGTGTGTAAACGATGACAGAAGCAATGAACACAAGAGCACCAGGATCGTGCACAGGAGCAAGAAGGTCGCCAGTAGATCGTCGCAAGAAACGCCAGAATTCGCACTTCGATGAGGTGCAAATGGCGTCGTGGTGATGGCATTTATGGACGTCGTCATCTGGTTTTGGGCGAGATGTGACGTGCCGGTTCGTGGAGTTTTGAATTTGGAACCTCCGGTCGAGATTGGAGTGGGTGCTCCAGTTGAGATCTGATAGAATACGCCGGTCAAGATCCAACAAGATGCTCTGGTCAAAATCCAACAGGATGCTCCGGTCGAGATTCAATAGGATGCTCCGATCGAGATCCAACAGGATGTTCTGGTCGAGATCCAAGAGGACGTTCTGATTGAGATTTGACAGAAACGCTTCGGTTGAGATTTGACAGAAACGCTTTGGTCGAGATTTGACAAAAACGCTCCGGTCGAGATTTGACAGAGACGCTCCGGTTGAGATCTGACAGAAACCCAATATGGAGCTGTGTGATGCAAGTGAAGAACTTTAGGGAGAAAATATGACTGTGGCCCAAAGTAGAAGTTCTTATGGGAAAGAAGTATCTCAATGAATGATTGTATGCTTAATTGGGAATATTGAGATACCAGATAGACATATATGAGATGGGCCTAAAGTGGGATAAATTTTTTTCATATGGTGTAGCCTATCATTTGTTGACCTAGAACATTCATGACAAATGGGTATTTATAGAAAAAAAAAATGCATAGAAAGTAAATAAGTACAGGTATGAATTATAAACAAGAAAAGAGGTTAAAAATAGGCATGCAAAAAGAGAATAACAAGCAAGGAAAGAAGAAAATAAAAAATAGAAATATAGAATATATACCAAGAAAAAGTGTTAAATTGGGTCCTTGTAATACCGCCATAGACGACCACCGTTGAGTGTCTAGGAGTATTCCGTCAAGCGTTTGTAGCTGGACTGCACCATTAGGAAAGATTTTATTGATAATATATGGTCCCTCGCTTCGGAATTTCAATTTTCCGAGGTGCTTTTTCGATGTATAAAGAAGCACCTGGTCACCTCAGTGTAAATCCTTGTTTCACAAGTGACGGTCATGCCAGGCCTTTTGACTTGTTGCTCAATTGTAGCTTTCTCACAGAGATCTGTAGAGAAGGCTTCCATGATTCTTAGAGAAGGGACTAAGAATTCGACAGACATTACCGCCTCTTGACCATACACTAGATGGAATGGGATAACCCATCCAGTGGCTTTCTTTGGGGTGGTTCGGTAAGCCCAGATAGCTGAGAAAAGTTTCATTTCCCAATCAGAGCGACTAGTTTCAACTACCTTCGTCAATATCTTACATATCGTCTTGTTAGTTGATTCGGCCTGGCCATTACATCTAGGACAGTATGGTGTACTCTTTCGGTGAACTACAAGGTAATGCAAAGCAAATTATCAATGACAGTATTTAAAAACTGCGTGCCGCGATCACTAACTAGCTCTATAGGACAACCAAAACGTGTAATAATGTTTTTGTAAAGAAAATGCGCTACAGTCTTTGCGTTGGCATCCTTTGTTGCCCAAGACTTTAGTGGCGTAATCTGTGGCTATTAGGATATAACGGGCTTGGGTATGTTTTGCTACTGGGCTGATTGGTCCAACAAAGTCAATTTTCCACTTATGGAAGGCCCTGAGCCTGAGCTATGATAGGTCGTATCTCAGATTCATAAGCATGTCGTCGGATAATCCCGTCAACGCCAGAACTTAACCTCATTTCTTTTGCACTTTCACATAAAGCCCTATTCTTCCTCTCTGCCACTCCATTTTGTTGTGGGGTCCTTGGTGTTGTATACTCCCTCATGCTCATCACAAAAAAGACTTAAACCTGGTAGATATGTACTCTCCACCATTGTCACTCCTTAAGCACTTGATCTTTGTGGGAAATGGTTCTCCCTTGCATTCTTGAACTTAACAAAGACATCATACACTTCATCTTTGCTCTTGATAGATCCAACAAAATCTACTAAAATCATCAATGAAAGTTACATACATCTTAGCTCCACTATTGCTAATTGTAGTGATTCCATGAACATCCGCATGTACAATTTGAAAAGGCTTCGTAGATCTAGCATAAGGTAGTCTATGTGACTTTGACAAAGCACAAGACTCACAAACAAGATTGATGCTACTTAAGGACCTTAGACCAATCACAACTCACATCCTAGCCATTACCTCCAACAACTTGAAGTTGACGTGCCCCATCCTTTTATGCCAAACCTCTTGAATATATATTTGCTCTCTTGCAACACATCCAACTTTGTTAGCAATAACACAAATCTTTTTCTTTAACTCATCATCCGCTGGTACACAAATTTTTCCATTCCGAAATAGTAACCCACCTCGGATAGAGAACTGTTCCGCTATCTTCTTATCTTTCTTAGGAACCTGAGACCCCTGTGGGTAAATCTCTGTTCCATTCTCATTTTTTTCTGTCTCCACCATCTTTCAGATGGGAACAAAATGAGAATCTGATTCACATTTTCCTCTCAGTGAAAGATATAGATCAGCGAAAATATGGGTGAATGAAAGTTCATTTAATTCACCCATCTGACTAAACGCATCTGCAACTTGGTTAGAGCTGCCCTTGACATATCGGATCTCATGATCAAATTCCTGCATAAGCTCATCAAAGTGAGCTTTATGATCCCTTAAATCATTCTGATTATAAAAGTACTTCAGAGGTTGGTGATTAGTATACACTATAAACTGACTACCATAAAGGTAATGCCTCCAGGTTCTAAGTGCATCTATCACAACAAATAACTCTTTCTCCTGATTTGTATAACACAATTGATGCCCCGTGAGTTTCTTGCTTTTAAACGCTATCAGCCTATCCTCCTGTAGAAGAACTGCCCCTATCGTCGAATCACTTGCGTCAATTCGCACGACATAAGGTAAATCAGGATTCTCGATCTGTAAAATAGGAGCTGAAGCAACCATTTGCTTGAGTTTCTCAAAGCATTGGTTCAATTCATCATTCCACTCAATAGGCTCGCTAGGTTGACCTCTTTTTTTTTTATTAACTCTGCATTTAGTCAAATTGTTTAAGGGTGCTGCCACTTTAGCATAATCCTCAATTGACTTACGAAAGAAAACTGTAAAACCGAGAAAAGATTTAATTTCTCTAACTGTCTTTGGTATCGGCCATTCAAGCACTGTCTTGACCTTACTCTCATCAATCTCCAACCCACTAGGGGTGATCTTATGACCGAGGGAGTGTCTGTGCAGGTCATCCGGGTATACACATGGCTTTGAACTTGGTCAGAAGAGAGTTTTATTGGCCGAAACTCAACCCTCCAGTCTTTAAGCGTTCAGCTTTGGCTAACTGGCAAGGTCTACACTTAACCACATAAGACTCGACAAATGTTACATCCCCTAGATATCCCTCAAAAGCGATGGGAAAGTATATCTATGGATTTTGTGGTTCGACTTCCAAATGTGCAAAAAGTACAAAAAGGACCAAGAGTGAATCCTAATCTGATCCTCAAGAGGGATTGGTTGTCAGATTACTTGATCTGTCAATCTACTTCAGATTAAGATCAATCTAGGTCAATTCTAGACACAAAATCCTAACAAGAACAATCATCAATTGAAGGTAAGTGTACTTTATGGTTTCACATGTGTGAAACACTGTCTGAGTACAGACTCCAACCTAAAAATCAAGTACACATTGACAGAACCTCAAAACAATCAAAACAAATGTAGACAAATGGAGAGAATCACTCAAAATTGCTTCCAAAACCAAGATTGGTGTCTCATAATGATTATGGCCAAATGTGGCTCCATATATACAATAAGTGGGAGCTCGTGGTACTGATCATCCCTCTGATCCCACATGTGTGAAGGTGCTTTGTCATATGATGATTCATCATGCAAAACCGACAGTTGGACAAAACCTTCTATTTTGAGCACTTTTGGTCCATTTTCCTTCTATATGGAGATCTACTTGGAAATCTTCTAGAAGTCAAAATTTGCCTACTTCAGCTTATTCCACACGTGTGAGTTGTCCTCTACACATGGGATATGACACCTAACCAAAGGATGTGGCTCATGCAATCAATAGATTGATGCCATGTGTGTCTAGAAAACTAGTTTTTGGCCATTTTAGCCACTAGAACTTGAATTAAATCATATGTACAAACATGATTATGGTACATGATAGGTACACTAGTTTCACACGTGCGAACAGGCTCCACACATGTGTGTTTATCTATATACAAGATTTTTGGCCTCTACCAAGCTTTTTTTGCATTTTTCACACCAAAGACCCAATGCCAAAATGCTTCTATTTGGGTTGTGGTGGACAGGTTGACAAAGTTAGCTACTTTATACCAATCAAGTCAACTACTAAGGCTTCAGATTTAGCCCAAATGTTTGTAGAATGATTATTTAGGCTTTATGAACTACCAAGTGATATAGTTAGTGATAGAGATCCTAAATTTACAGGTCACTTTTGGTCAGCTATATTCCCATAAGCTTGAAACCTCACTTAGTTTTAGTTCTTCTGATCAT